>MU089692.1:0-150303 GCA_014858505.1 Corymbia citriodora subsp. variegata
AAGGTTTTTGTTTTTTTTCTTTGTAAACGATTCTTTTGTTTCATTTACGAAATAAATTTATCAAAAATCATTTGCATCGTTAACCAAAAGTTTAGATAGGACCTATTGTAAATAATAAAAGCATTTCCCTTCAATTGATTTTTCTAAGCGACAAAACCAAATTTCAAGGAAAACGATTTTACAATAATTGATTTTTAAAAAAATAAACACATCTTTGTTCATGTCTTGTCAAAATTGGTGATGCTTTACATATCTTAATATGCAAATTTAGGATGTGCATGATAATCATTTTGTTTCTTTACTTTTCTATTTTTTGTTCCTAGGAACAAATTTTTAACAGAAATCTATTTGCTAACGCAATTTCAATTTTTTTTTATTTCTAGAAAAAAAATTTTAGTCCAAAAATAATTTCGGAACCTAAATGAGAAGTAAATTTTATTTTTTTATATTTTTAGAACAAAAATGAGAAATAAAGATTCCTCTAATTGCTCATTCTCACTCTTAGCCATTGGCCATTGCCTACCGGCAGCATATTAGCGTGGAAACATTGGAAATTCTCCTTTTATTTCCATGAAATTTTTAACGTGCTAGTCAACAAGTAGTCATTAATAGTGTGCGGGGTAAGTACATTGTTGGTACCAAAACTTTCGTACAACGCTTATTTTGGTGCTAAAACTTTTTTTTCCCTTACTTAAACGTCACAATTTTGAAAAATCAATCACTTGAATATCACTTTTAATTTGCCCCCTGGAAAAGCCAATGTGGCTGCCAAAAAGCTAACGTGGCCGTTGATGGATAATATTTTAATATTTTTAAATATATTATTATTATTTGTTGATTTTTGGCTTTTTTCTTCTTTTTTATATGTGCATTATATTTTTAGGGTTCTGTAACAACTCATTGCTATGACTCTGAAGGTTCTGTGTACCAGCAATTATATGGTCTCTTACTTGACTGTCTTTATCTGTCGGGAGGATCTAGAAGACTCCGGTTCACATGTCGCATTGTTCTTTTTTGTTTGATTGTAGAGGAAAATTGATAGACACTATGGCTCGTTCGTTTCACGGAAAATGTTACTTTTTTGGAAAATATTTTCCAAGAAGTTATTTTCCAGGAAAACGTAATTATTTTTCGGTGTTCGGGTAAAAATTGATTTTGAAGTGGAAAATATTTTCCGCTGTTCGCTTGGGAAAATATTTTCCTTTATAAACTCTTTTTCAATAATTTTGTTATTATTTTATTTTTTAAAATCGTTATTTATTATTTTTTAAAATAGATTATTAAATTATTTTTTTTCTTTATTTTATGTTCTCTCCTTCCTTGGCTAGTTGTCAGCCATGCCTCAAGCTCACCTTGCTAGCAAGGCTCAAGGCTTGCCTACCTCTGGCGAGCTCACCGGCAAAGTGAGCTCAAGGCAATGAGGCTCGAGCCTCGCAGATCGACATCGCAAGTTATGCAGCTTCAATTTGGAAAGTAATTGAACTACCAGGAGGAAGAAGAAGCACAACGCCGTGCAAAAGCTGAGTGAGGGAGATCGACCAATTAGGGCAAGCGATTGACTTTGTTCTACTTTAAAAAGGAGGGATTTGATTATTTTGAAGGGAGCAAAGAGAGGCAAGCACGGGGCGCTGGGTTCGTGAAGCAAGGGAAAAGAGGATTACAGTTTTTTATTTTAAAAAGGGGTAAATTTGGAAATAAGTTTCCATCTTATGATGCTCGGGTGTCACCGATCTGGCAAGCTCGGCTCGCCTGTCGTTGGTCACTGGCCGTTGTCGTGGCTAACGACCGGCCGAAAAAGAAAAACAACAAAAAAAAGACAGAAAAATAAAGAAAAATAAAAAATAAAAAATCGATTTTATTAAAAAATAACAAAAAAATTCGAATTTATAAAAAAATAAAATAAAATCTAAAAATAAAAGAAATAAGTGAGGACTAATGGAGAGTGTAAGATAAGAGAGAGCGAATGTGGAAAATGTTTTCCACTTTTCAAAAGTGGAAAACATTTTCCCTCACTTTAGAAGATTTTTTTTCCTTCATGGAAAATGTTTTCCCCAATGAATTTATTTTCCGTGAAACGAACGTCGGAAAATCCGGAAAACATTTTCTTGGAAGTTATTTTCCGTGAAACGAACGGAGCCTATGAGTTGGAATGTTGCCCGACTTTGTGCGGCAGATTGATGGTTATGTCAGTATTTTGACGGGAACAGTTCGAAATTCTGTGCATGGGATATTACACAGTTTCCTCACGGAAGAGAATGCCCTGACACATTGAAACTTTAATTAAAATTCCTGAGCAATGTCATCAAGTTGTTGCTGAAACTTTGAGAAACCTGGCTCTTCTGTTTTCAAGAATAGATGAGTAGAATGAGCTCCAGCCTTCAAACCTTTATATACCGTCGTATCTTGATTTTCATTTGCAGCTTGATGAATTGAGAACCGCACCATATTACTTTTTTTTTGGGGGGCGGGGGGTTCAGATTCCTGTAAGGCACATCATTAAAATATAAATTTTACGGCCGATTGCAAGATTTTTACTATTTATTAGGTGCTGAAGTGCATTTTAATTTGACACCAAGTTGGGGCCTGTTTGGTAACACCCTAGGGAATAATTAATTCTGTTATTTTGTTTTTGAGAGCAGATTTGGAATATAAATACGTTTGGTAAATTTTTTGTTCCCGGGAATGAATTTGTTCCGGGGAATAGATTTAGAGTAAAATCAAGAAACAAAAAAAAGTTGCTTCTCGCACCTGGGAATAATTTTGAGAATCAGTTTTTTTTTCCCTTTTCTCTTTCTCTTTTTTTCCCTTCCCTTTCTTCTTCTTCTTCCTCTTCCTCTTCCTCCTCCCACCCCATCACCGCCCCATCGCCGCCCTTGGGCCACCAACAGCGAGCAGCCGGGCGAGCCTCGCCTGGCCACCACTGGAGAGGCTCGAGCTCACCTAGGCAGTGCGAGGCTAGGCTTCACCCTAGCCTAGCGAGGTCGAGCCTCGTGCCGGTGGCCGAGCGAGGCTTCGGCGAGCTTGCCGGACCTTGCCCTGGCCTAACGAGGCTCCGGTGAGCTCGCCGAACCTCGCTCGGCCGCTCGTCGACGGCGGCCCCTGAGTGGCAGCCAAGTGGAAGAAGGGGAGAAAAAAGAACAAGAAAAAAGAAAAAAGAAAAAAAATATAATTATAAGAAAAAGTATTAAAAATTAAAAGAATCAAAAGATCAAATTTTTTTACCAAACGCATTTATGTTCTCGGAGTAAAAATTTTAAACAATTTATCAAACACCTTAAATACTCAGAATCTGTTCTCGAGAGCAGAATAAAAAAAAAAATTGATCAGAAATTATTTTCAGGTGTAGAATCATTACCAAACACACCCTTGGTGACATGTGTTCTTGTAGAAATTACTTATCCTTGAATGCTGGTATGTATTGTTCGAAACAATTTGGCTTTTCTTTTAGGTGCGCTCATTGAACGAGTGAAAAGAGAAAAAGAGTGAAACAAGCGGAGGCAATAACACTGAGTTGTGCCTTAGTTGAGAATTTACTTCTTCATATATTGCATTAGGCACTTAATGATTGTTGTCTGCCTCATTTCTTATTTGCAGGATGACCTTAATTGAGCAAAGGTTGATTGTTTGCTTTTGAGACGGAAATGTTGATTTTTTGCTTTTGCTTTATTTCTTCCCCTTGTGGTCTTTGTAAGAAAGTTTGTTTTTCTCTATACAATGCTGAATTAATTTGCACTTAAATTTGTTGGCCGACTGGACTAAGTTTGGGATTGTTATGGAATCTCGCAAGTTCCTTGTCCTGCATTCATTTTATTTAAGGTCTTCGGAGATGTGTGATGCGTAGAGCGACTGTGAAAAACATATTTAACTTAACCTCTGCACAAAGAAAAAACAAAAAACAAAAAACAAAAACAAAACCCAACCCAATTGCTCACATTACTTGCCATTCGGGTTTGAGGCCATGTCGGTTCAAATACTCTTTTGTAGTGTTTCAATTTAGGCCGGGTATCCATCGAACTATTGACACCCCTACCTAAGACTATCCAATATTAAGTAAATCCTCATTTAAGAATATCTGACATGGGGCAGATATTCGCGTACAAAGTTATCAAGGGTCAAGAAGAGTGGCCGTTTGCACACTTTATGGAAAGCGATTTTTATGCAACTCATCACGTGGGAAGGGGCATCTGGAGGCCCCAAGGCCGCCACAAACAAATGGCTTTGATGCAGATGTCGCATGATATGATTGTTACCCTTGATGCAGATAACAATTTTTTTTAGTTTTCAAAACTCAAGAATGTGATATGAATGGGCAACATAGGGGTGCTTATCCTTCTACATGTATATTTGAAGCGGCTGATCTATAAATTTGATTTTCTTGAGTCAGTTGACCTCTAGGTTGTTACTTGATTTCCCCGTAGCATCTAGAATATAGGCATTTTCGATCACTATAACTCACCTCAACCTATGAAAGGGAATACCCTAAGCCATAGACTATAGAGACTGCATTTTGTAGGAAAAGTATAAAAAAATTCCTAAACTTATTGCATTGGTACTAATTTAGTTAATTTGGCCAATTTAATTTGGAAATTGCTGATGTGGACGCAGGGCAGCCGACGTGGCGCGACCAACGGTCACCCGACAAGTGAGGCCCCTCTTGCCAAATTTGGCAAGGTTAGGCAAGGCCAACCCTCGCCCAAGCCAGAGTGGTCTCTCGACCATTGCTTAGCCCAAGGCGGGGCTCGCCATGCCTCACCATCCCTAGGCGGGCTTGTCAAGCCTCACCATCCCCTAGGCGAGGCTTGTCGAGCCTTACCAGCATCCATGTGAAGCCTGATGAAGCCAACCCTCGCTCAGGCAATGCAGGACGAGGTCGCTTTGGCCTGGGCAAGGGTCGACCTTGCTCGACCTCACTCGATCTAGTGAGGGGGGTTGTGCCTAGACGATTAGCACTCGCCCTCGACAAGGCGAGGCTGACCATCGTCTGTGGTAGGTGGTCAGTGATGGCCACCGGAAAGAGAAGAGGAAGAGAAAGAGGGAAGGGAAAAAAATTCAAAAAATTATTAAAATATTATTAAAAATGTTCACATTAGAGTGGACTGCGTTATGTCAGTCAGTCGACGTCCACATCGGCAATTTTCGACCTAAATTGATTGGATGGATTGAATTAGTACCAATATGAAAATGTTTATAATTCAATTGATTCAATTGAAAAGTTTATAATTGAATTGATATCAATGCAATAGGTTCAGAACTTTTTTGGTACTTTTCCAACAATTTGCTTTATCATTTGCTTCTTTTACTCTCGGATTGAAAAGCCAGATTGTGCAAGGGCCAAGCACTACACGACCCACCATCAAATAAATCTTAAATCTTAGTGAAAGAAGAATGATACAAGGCAACAGTTCGTAGCTAGAAGATTGAGGTGAGCACGACCAATCATCACTTAGTAGATCTTTCGAGGAGGAAACTGTGAAGTTCAAATTGAATTGATGTTTAGATATCCCATCTTGTCATAATACTACTAGAATGAAGTATTTCTTGTAAAATTCATTNTATTGCATTAGGCACTTAATGATTGTTGTCTGCCTCATTTCTTATTTGCAGGATGACCTTAATTGAGCAAAGGTTGATTGTTTGCTTTTGAGACGGAAATGTTGATTTTTTGCTTTTGCTTTATTTCTTCCCCTTGTGGTCTTTGTAAGAAAGTTTGTTTTTCTCTATACAATGCTGAATTAATTTGCACTTAAATTTGTTGGCCGACTGGACTAAGTTTGGGATTGTTATGGAATCTCACAAGTTGCTTGTCCTGCGTTCATTTTATTTAAGGTCTTCGGAGATGTGTGATGCGTAGAGCGACTGTGAAAAACATATTTAACTCAACCTCTGCACAAAGAAAAAACAGAAAACAAAAACAAAACCCAACCCAATTGCTCACATTACTTGCCATTCGGGTTTGAGGCCATGTCGGTTCAAATACTCTTGTAGTGTTTCAATTTAGGCCGGGTATCCATCGAACTATTGACACCCCTACCTAAGACTATCCAATATTAAGTAAATCCTCATTTAAGAATATCTGACACGGGGCAGATATTCGCGTACAAAGTTATCAAGGGTCAAGAAGAGTGGCCGTTTGCACACTTTATGGAAAGCGATTTTTATGCAACTCATCACGTGGAAGGGGGCATCTGGAGGCCCCAAGTCCGCCACGAACAAATGGCTTTGATGCAGATGTCGCATGATATGATTGTTACACTTGATGCAGAAAACAATTTTTTTTAGTTTTCAAAACTCAAGTATGTGGTATGAATGGGCAACATAGGGGTGCTCACCCTTCTACATGCATAATTGAAGCGACTGATCTATAAATTTGATTTTCTTGAGTCAGTTGACCTTTAGGTTATTACTTGATTTCCATGTAACATCTAGAATATAGGCATTTCGATCACTATAACTCACCTCAACCTATGAAAGGGAATACCCTAAGCCATAGACTATAGAGACTGCATTTTGTAGGAAAAGTATAAAAAAATTCCTAAACTTATTGCATTGATACCAATTCAATCCATCCAGCAAATTTAAACCAAAAATTACTGATGTGGACGCAGGGCAGCCGACGTGGCGCGACCAACGGTCACCCGACAAGTGAGGCCCCTCTTGCCAAATTTGGCAAGGTTAGGCAAGGCCAACCCTCGCCCAAGCCAGAGTGGTCTCTTGACCATTGCTTAGCCCAAGGCGGGGCTCGCCATGCCTCACCATCCCTAGGCGGGCTTGTCAAGCCTCACCATCCCCTAGGCGAGGCTTGTCGAGCCTTACCAGCATCCATGTGAAGCCTGATGAAGCCAACCCTCGCTCAGGCAATGTAGGACGAGGTCGCTTTGGCCTGGGCAAGGGTCGACCTTGTAACATCCCGAATTTTCGATAAGCCCGGAAATTGCTCGAGTTGGATTAATGGGTTGAGATTAGGACCGGATTTTTTTTGGGAACCGCGCTTCAGGGGTAAAAAGACCGGATTGCCCTCCCCTTCTAGAAGCTTGTTTGCTTTTTTTTGAATTTTAGGGTTTCTCTCTCTCCCTCTCTCTTCTCCGCACGTCTCTCTCTCCTCTCCCTTTTCTTTCTCTTCCCCTCACGTTTCTCTCTCCGTCGGCAGCCCACTTGCCCAACTTTTCCCCCACTTGCCCTTATCTTGACTGGTCTTATCTTCTTTTTCTCTCTCCCCCACCCATTTGCTGACACCCATGTACGTCTCTCTCTCTCTCTCTCTCTCTCTCTCTCCTCCACTTCCCCTGATGCACGTCGACGCCCCCTGCTGCAGCTTCTTCTTCTTCTTCCTTCCTTCTTCTTCTTTCTGCTGTTCTCCCTCGCCGAAACTGCTGCTGCTGATCTGCTTCTCCGCCGGCGAGACCAGCGACCACCCGTCACCGCCGCAGGTCCGCCGTCTCGCCAGCTCGCCGCCGGTCGTCGGTCCGCAAGCCTTGAGCCAAAACGGCCCTGACCAGCTTCTGTCTTCGTCTCCCCCTCCTTTGTCCGCCGCTGCCGGAGCTGGGTTGCCTCCGTCTCGGCCATCGTTCGCTGTCGCCGGACCGCCTCAAGCCAGCCGCTCCCCTTGGACCTGTCTTAGTCGAACCAGATCCGACCAGCCATTCCTCCTCCTCTTCTGGTTTGGCCGGCGCTGCCTTGTCTCCTCTGGTTCTGGTTCCAACCGAGTCAGCCAGCCGGCCACCTTGCCAGACGCCCGACTGCTCGAGGACTGCCGCCGCTAGCCACCAGCCTTCGCCTGACCACCCCGAGCCGCTGCTGCTGCCCTCCTATCCTTCTTCTTCCTCTCGGTTTGGCCGAACCAGACCTGGCCAGCCAACCGCCTGACGCCGGAGCAGCGAGTTGCTGCCTCGCCGTCCGCCCAGCACCGGAGCCGCCCTTCGCCGGTTGCCACCCCCCAAACCAGCTGCTGCACGCCTCCCTCTTCCCTTTCCAGCTTCTGTCCAGCCTTAGCCGGAGCCGCCACCTGGTCGCCGGAGCTGCTGGCCGCTGTCCGGAGTTGCCGGACCGCCCACCAGCCAGTCCCGTGCCACCTCAGCCGCCGGTTCCTCCGTTTCGAAGCTTCTCGCCGCATGGACAGCCGCCCTCGGCCGAGACCCGGTCCCGGGCCGCCTCGTCCCGACGCGCTGGAAGTTCCCGGGCGTTCCCCTCGTCGCCGCCGTCGCACTCGTGTCGTCGGAATCGCTAAACCGTGAGTCGATTTTCTAAACCTTGTTTAGGGTGCTAAACTCCCTTATGGTGATTAGTTTAATATTAAGCTTGATTAGTGCTTTTGAATGATGGATGATTAGTGTTTTATTATTATTTGATTAAGCATGCTTAGTGTTAATCATGGTTAATATTAATAAATATTATTATTATTATTATTGGAATAAAATAATAATTATTTATTAATTTCGAAATTATTAATTAATTAAATTAATTTATAATTTCGAATTAGTAATAGTAATATTGTTATTACTATTCATTGCTGAAAATTAATTATTTTTGGGAGAAAATAATTAATTGTGATTATTTATTGGAAATGGTTTTAATTGAGTAATTTTGGGGGAAAATTACTATGGTATATTTTTCCAAAGTCAATAGTAATTATATACTATTTTATTAAATGACATTGGTTTATTGAAGAAGGGTTTTACTAAATGGAATTATTTGGGTTGGATAATTAATTATGGGATTGAAAAATAATTATAAGTATTTTGTGGGACTTGAATTATTTTATCGAAACAATCGGCTATAGCATGATTCTTAAATAAATATTTTTGAGTATAATTATAGTTTATACTTATTTTTGGGATGATTGAGTATTATTGGGGAATAGTTGATTGTTGTAGTCGTGAAGACACGCATTTATTTATTAATTGATATGTGTTTATTTATTATTAAATATCGACACGTGGTTGGGTATCGGAGTATTGTGATGTTGATTGATTGGAATTGATTGACAGACTGTGATTTGAATTGTTGATTGTTCCCAAGAGTTAGGGAATGTGTATGATTGAATGTTGATTGGAAATTGGATTTTGGAAATTATCGAGTGAGATCGCATGACATATTGCGTGGGTTATCTGAAATAGTCTGAAATGGCATGTCGCATGAGCATGAGCGTATGAGCGATGTTGCATTCACGACCAAGCAAAAGCAAAGACAANCGATAGAGACATTGCACGTCAGGGCGCACTCGAGGCGAGTAGGTCTCCTAACCGAGGCTTAGGATTTTGACTTGCTGAGATTTATCTCACTGGTTATTGAATAACCACTGTCAGGTCCGTAGGATGGAGGATCGATGCGCGTTACGACTCGTGGCCGTCTTTGAAGGGAGTAGATTAACCTTGACTCGCTAGTTTCATTGGCTCGATAGGAAGATGCCCGTGGTAAGGGCTTGTACTTGTAAACTTCCTAGGGTTAATCAGTAGATGAATAAAGTAGTACTTTTGATGTGTTCTTGTTGCGTTTTCCTGCTATCCCTGTTTTTGTAATTGACCGGGGATTGTGTTTCGTTTCCGCATGCGTTTAATCAAAAGATAAAACTAACGGTCGGCGACGGATCCTGGGGAGTCGCAAATCAAATGACCGCAAGAGAACAGGGGTTGTCGCGTGCTCGAGGGTCGAGGCGTGACAGAACTTGCTCAACCTCACTCGATCTAGTGAGGGGGGTTGTGCCTAGACGATTAGCACTCGCCCTCGACAAGGCGAGGCTGACCCTCGTCTGTGGTAGGTGGTCAGTGATGGCCACCGGAAAGAGAAGAGGAAGAGAAAGAGGGAAGGGAAAAAAATTCAAAAAATTATTAAAATATTATTAAAAATGTTCACATTAGAGTGGACTGCGTTATGTCAGTCAGTCGACGTCCACATCGGCAATTTTCGACCTAAATTGATTGGATGGATTGAATTAGTACCAATATGAAAATGTTTATAACTCAATTGATTCAATTGAAAAGTTTATAATTGAATTGATATCAATGCAATAGGTTCAAAACTTTTTTGGTACTTTTCCAACAATTTGCTTTATCATTTTCTTCTTTTACTCTCGGATTGAAAAGCCAGATTGTGCAAGGGCCAAGCACTACACGACCCACCATCAAATAAATCTTAAATCTTAGTGAAAGAAGAATGATACAAGGCAACAGTTCGTAGCTAGAAGATTGAGGTGAGCACGACCAATCATCACTTAGTAGATCTTTCGAGGAGGAAACTGTGAAGTTCAAATTGAATTGATGTTTAGATATCCCATCTTGTCATAATACTACTAGAATGAAGTATTTCTTGTAAAATTCATTGGAAGTGATGACTGTGAATCATTCTACTTGTACTTCAAGGAAAAGAAAAAACAATGATAATAAGTTTTTACACATGTTCACGTCGTATAACGTTTTTTTTCTTTGCCGATCAAAACAAAAAATGCCCTTAATCTACATATTTAAGTCAAAAATGGGTCTTTCTCACTTTTTTGATTTCCCATTTAGCCCTCCGTTACATATCACTTCAATATTTTAATGTAATTTAACTTGAAAGAGGACAATGGAAAACAGGCCAAAGAAAGAGATAATAGACAAAAGAAAAGGCCTATTATATTTCATCACTTCTATAGTGCAACAACTAGTTTCATCCTTCTCTTAATTTCTTCTTTTAAAATTTTGAATAATTGTTTGTTTTCATCGTTGAAAGAATAAGAAGGTATTATTTGATGTTTGCTTTTTGGAAAATAATTATAACTATTAGAAATTGACTTTCAATATTTTATTTCTCCATGCAATTGAAATGATAGTCTTATTACTACTGTAGGGAATGCAGATGATTGTATAAGCATGTAATGTGGGCATGAGAACTGTATTTTCTTTTTTAAGGCCAAGCTACTCTTTGTTCAATTGAGTTTGATTTCGCTTTACAATTTTCAATATGGAAAAATTAAAATAATATTTTTTAGGTTAAAATAAATTATTATCATTATTTTTTTTGTGAAAATAAAAAAAATGTTTAAAATAGAAAAGGGGCTAAAATTGGCCAATACATGTGCTGGGCCTTGGCTTGGCATGCGGGCAGAAAAGGCTAGGCCTGCCTAGCTTGACACGCAAGGCTCATGGGCTATGCCTAGCGTGACCTGAAAAGGCACTGAGCTTGGCATGGCCTACCAAAGCCTACGAAGATGCCAATGATCAATCGCAAACAATTTCTTCTTCAGGTTTAGCTTGGTTTAAAGGAAACAATGCTTGTCCCAGGCAAATCTACCAAGTCTCAGGGCAATGTTTCTACTTGGAGAACATAGCAGGTGTTGTGCCTTCCGTAGTTAGACACGAGTATGACTTAGAAAGCTCAAAAGAAGATCATGAGCTTTATTGCAGATGGCTATACACAATGCCATCGAAATGAGATGACCATATACGAATTAAGATAATACTATGCCCAAATTCAACGAAATGCTCTCCACCTTATTTTCTTGTCAAGGAAGTGACAACTTTATCTTGTTGAGCTTAACCATGACAGTTTCCATCTCCATTCTTTCCTCAGGCAAGTCCTTTGAACATTCTAGTCCTAACTCTAGGATTGATAAGACTATGCTCTCGAGTTCCGACGGTGTCAAATTTTCAAGATTCGTGCCAAGGAGTTCACTATCCACGATGTCAAGCACTCTGTTTGGAATTGCTGCACCTACCCTTTGCCTCAAGCTCATATCCGCATCAAACATTTCATCGGTTGGCTTCTTTCTAGTAATCACTTCCAACAACAATATGCCAAAACTGTATACATCTCCTTTTGTTGAGACTTTTCCTTCCAAACCATACTCTGCAAGCATCATAGATTGCAAAATTAGAAATCAGTGATTGATCTTTTTCTTTTTGGGACATAAGTAATAAGATTGAGAGGCATACAAGTGTGAATATATCTCTATTACATTATGCCAATATATTCACAATCAGCTAAAATTCGACGAATGTACCTGGAGCAATGTAACCAATCGTGCCGAGAGTTCGGGTTTGTGTTTCAAGCTTGTTCTCAGCCAAAATCTTGGCGATTCCAAAGTCACAAACTTGTGCGGCTAGTTCCTCATTTAGAAGAACATTGCTAGGCTTCAGATCGCAGTGCACAATAGGTTCCGGTTGGCCATGGTGGAGATATTCAATCGCCATTGCGACGTCAACCATTATGTTCATTCTTTGATGGTTGGAGTAAAGCCACTTCTCCAAGCTCCCATTAGGCATGTATTGCAACACCAGAGCTCTCATGTCAACATTGGTGCAGGAGGTGATCACCTTGACGAGATTTCAATGCCAGATATTGTGGAAAACCTCGCATTCTGTGTCAAAAATTTTCAAAGCGCCTTCAATAAAGAGATTCAATACTTTGACAACAACATCTGTCCCGTTAGCCAGAGTCCCTTAGTATACCGAGCTAAAGCTTCCTGCTCCAAGCAAATTGTTTTCGCTAAAGTTGTTGGTAGCTGAGCAAAGCTCCTGATATGATATCATGGGGTGATCAATTCCCAGTGGGTTCTCCACCGAAATTGGAGCTTTTTTGCTAGGGTTCCCATGCTTTCTAAGCAAGCAAATGGCAAAGAGTAAAAGTACAATTGATACAATTGGCAACATAATGGATAGTAACCAGAGCCGCTCATCCCTTGTTGATTTCTTTCCATTTAGTTTGCAAGGTGGGACTTGAAAAGCTGCATTTCCACATAGCGCTTTATTCCCAATGAACGAGAGACCCGAAAATTTTATAAAGGGCCCATCATTAGGAATCTCTCCTGATAGCTTATTAAAGGACAAGTTCAAATATTGCAGATATATTAGTCCTTCCATGGACTTGGGTATTGCGCTTGATAACTCATTGTAGGAGAGATCAAGGAAATCCAACCCTTTGAGGTGGTCAATTGATTGCGGTATTGATCCTTGAAACAAGTTCCTTGACAAGTTGAGATAAGCAATGCTCTCCAACTCCTGGATGGAACTTGGTATGGCGCCAGTAAGTTGGTTACATGAAAGATCGATGCCATTCATAGCTCTCATTTTTCCTATTTCAAGTGGTAGTCCTCCAATGAAAAAATTGAGTGAAAGATCGAGGAAGATAAGTTCTAGAAGGCTCCACAGACTAAGCGGAATAGCTGATGTCATGTTGTTTGAACTTATGGAAAACTTTTGAAGACTGCTGAGATTTCCAATGCAATTTGGGATTGATCCCGATATCCTATTTCGCTGGAGCTTTAACTCTCCTAAACTTGTCAAGTTGCATATCTGATCGGGGATCGGTCCTTCGAGATGGTTGTCATAAAGAAATAGCCTTTGCAAGCTTTCGAGTCCTCCAATTGATGATGGAATGTTGCCGTCTAGATCGTTACCGCTAAACAATAGAAAAGTGAAGCTCTTCAAGAAACCCATTTGGTTGGGAATGTGACCTCTTATTTGACAATTGGGAGCGAACAGAATTTGTAGGGAATTCGAGAAGTTTTTGATAGATTCTGGTATGGAGCCACGAAGTGGGTTTTTCGCCAGAACCAAGGTTCGCAGCGATGGGCAATTTGATAAATCAGATAGAAAACCGAGCTCCGAGCTATAAGGCTCTCCTGTGAGCTGATTTGATCCAACCCAGAACTCTCTGAGGTTCTTCAAGTTCCCCAAACTCATGGGTATGGGTCCACTGAGTTGATTGAACAAAGCTCTGAACTCAATTATGTTCGTAAAATTAGAAATACATTGTGGGATGTTGCGGCTGAAGCTATTATATGATAGAAAGAGGTTTTCCAAATTCCGAAGGCTTAGCTCGCTACTCGAGGGAAGGCTTCCGGAGAGCGAATTGATCATCAAAGAAAGCACTTGTAGCGAAGAAATGTTAAAAATCTCCTGAGGCACTTCGCCCGTTAGCAGATTGGCCGCAAGGTTCAATGAAATCAAATTGACCAACTTGCCAATCTCCCTTGGAATGTCACCTCTAATCTGGTTTGTTGATAAGCTCAAGATTCGCAAGCTCGACATGTTACCAATGGTTCGAGGAATCGTGCCAGTCAAGTTGTTAATACTGAGAAAGAGCTTATGCAGCTTTTGCAAGCTGTCTATGTCCCGAGGAATGCTTCCCTGAAAACGATTGTATGACAACGACAACACGAGGAGCTCTTTGCATTGGGTTAAGGTCTCCAGTGGCAGGCCACTGAATTGGTTATAAGACAGTGCAAGTATCCGAATGTTACGCCAGCGGTAGCAAAGATCAGAGGGAAGACTTCCAGAGAGATAATTATCCATCAAAGAGACATTCGTCAGTGATCTATTGAAAAGTGTTAAAAGGAATCGAACCTGTGAGATTGGCCTTGCGCAATCGAATGACCTGCAATGTCGATATGTTGCCCAGGAAGCTCGGAATTTGACCCCGTAAGTCATTGAAGCTAAGATACAGTTGTTGCAACTCAGGAAAGGCGCCAAAGTCTCTTGGTATGCCACCTGTTAGCATGTTTGCCTCGAGTGAAAGGACCTCAAGGTTCCGGCACTGGGCTAAGTTCGGAGGAATGTTTCCTTCGAACTGGTTCTGCTGGAGTAGGAGTTTTTTCAGGCGATGTAAACGACCGATTTCAATTGGAATTCTCCCGTAGAGACTGTTCTTGCGAAGATCAAGAGAAGCCAAGAAAGACAGGTTGCCCAGATAAGGAGAGAGTCTCCCCTGGAGACGCATGTCGAAGAGGTTTAGAGCTATGACTCTCTGCCTGCGGTTGCTGCAAACGACACTGATCCATTCACAGAAATTTTCATTGACGGTCCAATTGCCATCTTTGATGGTGTTTGTTGGGTCAAATTCAATCGTGGATTTAAAGTGGAGGAGAGCCTCTTGATCAGTGAAGTTGCTGGAACATGTGACGGGCTGAAACATCAATGGGGAAGCCAACAGAACGTGAAAAAGTGCTAAAAAGATGAACTTCTCCATAATGAAGAGAGCCTCTTTTGATTGCATCAATAGACAGTTTCCTAACTAGGACTTGCTCCTTGTATTTATACCGAAATCCACCAAATGGTTATCTCAATTAAAAGAAAAAAGAAAAGAAAAGAAAAGGCAAAGGAAGACTAATTACAAAACAATGCCCCACATGGGATCTCTGTAGAAAAACAGTAGGTTGCTTTTCAATGTGAGGGACATGGCAAACTACATGATCCCCAATTCAGAAATATTGTAGGTTGAAATTTTGTTTTGACCGTCAAAGTTCTTATATGATAATCCCAACTCATTCTCTTTTTAATTTTTAAAAAGATGCTATTCATGGTACCTCACAAATTAACCCAAACCAAAATAATGTGTTGACAACTTCCGTGATTAAAAGGGGAAGTTGGAGAACCCTTCAATCACATATGATTCAATAAATGGCCCATTTTTTATGTTTACACGTATCCACTTACTCTCAACTTTGTGAGGCTACAAATGGACTTTTGACGAAATACCCAAGGTATGAATGTGAAAAGGTTTTGTGATAGCTGTCTTGACCTTCTTGCAGGGGCAATATGAAGTGTCTCATGGGAAGTTGATTCATTGGAAGTTTCTATTTGTTATATTTCGGCAATATGCCCATGATGGGATGTGCCCAAGAGGTACCTATTATTTATGATGGGGTGTGTTTTAAAGATGTATCGTTGAAAGGGATATGGGCGGTTTTCTTTTAAGAGAAATATAAAAGATAACTTCTGCAGGTAACTACCTAATTAACGAATAGAAAAGAACATCATACAAAAGGCTTGTTGACATTTGATTTTTAGTCAATAAGTCAATAAATGTAGAAAAAACCAAATTAGGGGTTTTTGATTGCAACGAGGCTCGTTTTTGAACAACAAATGTCATTTTTCAATTCTGTTTGTTACATTGGCATTAGAAAGCAATTTCCTATTCATTTCACATAAAAACCCAAAAAGTCAAATGATTGACTTTCGGATTGAAAGTCAACCCTAGGTTAAATTTTGACTTTTTGCACCAAAATGTTCATTTCCAATCTAATTTTACTTTAGAAGTGGAAATTTAAGAAAACTTCAAAGATTAGACTATAAAATCAAATTCCTAATAAAAAGTCAACTAGGATTTGACTTTTGGCCAAATGTTTGACCAAAAAACAGAAATATACAAAAATCACAAAATCATTTCATGTAAGCTTCAATTTGATTTTAACACCAAGAATTTTGTGAAAATTGATAAAGAACCTCATTTTTTGAATTTTTTGGTGCTAGGTTCGAAATCGACCAAAAATAAAATTACTTTCATACTAGTCATAATTAGGATTTGTCACGCCCCGAACTCCAAACACGCGACAACCCCTTCCCTTGGTTGATTGAAAGCGATGTCCCAGGACTCGTCGATGACCATTCATTTTAATCTTTCATTATGCACAAGCGGAAGAAGAACCGTCCCCAGTCCAACAAACAATCAATCATTCAATTAGGGATAGAGGGATGAACAACAAGAATAACCATTACTACTCGTTTACACAATTTGCTAGATTAACCAACGGAGGATCGTTTTCTGATTCACAAGCCCGACAACAGGGGCCGATCCATCCTCTAAGCCAAACCAAAAATGAACTAGGCTAGGCTAATCCAGCTGTACAAAATGAACCCTCGGGTTCAGCACCACAGTCACTTGGACCCATCGGACTTGACTCCGTCAGGTCGATCACTAGAGAAGCGGGTGCAGGATTCTCCACTGCGGGTGTGCCATTCTAAGGACCTGAAAATGGTTAACCACGATAGGTTGAGATAAAATCTCAGCGAGTTCTTCCCCCTAAGCCCCGGTTAGTACACCAACTCAACCCGGGCATCTCTCTAGAGCCACCCCTCACTCAACCCAACCACAAACAACCAGCAATTAGCAATCAAACCACAGACAGGGTAACCAACAATCAAAAGTCGGTTCGCATGCAACCTTACCCGGTATGCCATACCCTGCACGTTAAACCTCATTCAATGTAAGCAATGCAACCAACAATCATATAGTCGGTTCGCATGCAACCTTACCCGGTATGCCATACCCTGCACGCCATAAGTCAGCACAATACACGCAATGCACATGGCCGTTAGATGATGCAATTCATCAATCACATGCGAGTTGCACCACAAGCGATCTCACCTGGCCATTGCCACACCCTGCACGTTATAAAATCATGCGTGCGTGCCATAAATCATGATGTGATCATCTCATGCATAATCGGAACCAATGATGCCATGTTTTCTCATGTACTCTCGCATCCACACATGTTCCGATTATTACTGCCCCACAAGGCTACAACCAAGACGCAACAGCGCTACGGTGCCCTTCCTTCGCAGAGGCGCAACCGTGCCCTTCCGTGCTAAAAAAATGTCAAGTGATACTCTCCCAAGACCGCATGCCCAACGAACGTCAAGGGATACTCTCCCGAGACCACATGCCCAATGAACATCAAGGGATACTCTCCCGAGACCGCATGCCCAACAAAGGTCAAGGGATACTCTCTCGAGACTGCATGCTCAAAGGATGTCAAGGGATACTCTCCCAAGACCGCATGCCCACAGAACGTCAAAGGATACTCTCCCAAGACGGCATGCCCACAGAACGTCAAGGGATGCTCTCCCGAGACGGCGGTTTTAACTTAGTGATCATGCAAGCATACAATCACAACCCACTTATTATCTTTGAGCATTAGCCAATGAACACATGCTTACATATGAAACCTCAAATCATTTCTCACAAAAGCGGTCCATTTCTGATGTCCCTCGGACAAACCATTTTCCCAAAGGCGGTCCATTTCCGGTGTCTCTCGGACAAATCACTTTTTTTCTCATAAAGGCGGTCCATTTCTGGTGTCCCTTGGACAATTCATCTTTTTCCCATTTTTATGAAGATTACACAATTCATGCGGATGCTCATATAATTACACATTCAATTCACTCCATAAAATCAATACATATGAAATTACACAATTTAACTTCCGGATGAACAGTAATTTTCGAATTTAATAAATAAATAATTAAATTCAGAAATTAAAAATAATTAAATAAATAAATTCCGAAAATTAAATAATTATTTAATTAAATGCAGAAATTAATTTAATCAATAAATTAAACAATTAATCACATTAATCAAGCAATTAAGGACAAACATGATTAATTAGCACAAAACACACAATTAAGCTTAATCAAGCACAATTAAGCATAAATAAGCAAGATTAAGCTAAGCTAATCTTAATCTACTATCAACCACCTATCTTAGCGCTAATACACTTAATTAAACACCTTAATCAGCCCTTAGCACTAATTAATCCAACCCTAAGCTAGTTTAGGCACTAAATAGGGTTTAGGAGCTAAACTCACCCGTTAAGCGGGCCGGCGACACGGGCGCGGTGACGGCGATGAACCCGACGCCCAGGGACCTCTCCCACGATGATCCAAGGTGGTCTCGGGCTGAACACAGCAGCAACAAACTCGGAATCCCCACTGCAAGCTGGAAAAATTGACTGCACAGGAGAAACAGGCTGACCGGAGCTAAAACAAGCTGACCGGAGCTAAAACGGGCTGGCCGGAGCTCCGGCGAGCAGCGGGCCAGCAACTAGCGGCACCAGGGGGTCGAGGGGGAGTTGCTGGAGGCTGGGATGGGCGGTGGTTTGGTAGGAAATGGAGGAAAACAGTAGCAAAGGCGAAACTGTGCAGTACTGCGTGAACAGTAGGCGGTCGGCGAGCAGCCGGCTTCCGGCGGCCGTATGGATCGGCCAGCGGCTCCTTTCGACGAATGGCCGATGCTATTAGTACGGAATCTCTCTCCCAAGTGTAACGGTGGGTGGCACGGCCCGAGATTTTATCGGGAAGGCAATGAACAACTCAGATTTCGGTGAAAGGTCAGAAGCTGAAAATTGTAGGAAGAAGGGAAACAAGGAGAGAGAGGGCTGCGATTTGTGAGGGCTGAAGGAGAAGGAGAGAGAGAGCATTGAGGGCTTCAATTCAGCTTCATTAAGGGCATTAAATTCCTTCTCCAATTCCCCAAGCAAGTGACATCATCGTCTCTCTCTTCCTTTTGACTTTCCTTCAAAATATCCAAGGGCAAAATGGTCATTTCCACCTTGCACATTTCCCAATGTGTCCTTGGGCTGAAAGTGAAAGGTGGGTCTAGGAAACGGGCCGGAAAATGAATAGGAACGGGCTCGGGAGGGTTAATGAACAGTTTGGCCCAACAGGCTCACTTGCTTGTCTCGGCTTTTCACGATGGCTGTCCCACCTTGGGCATGAGGCCCACTCTGTTCTTACTCGGCCCATATCCTCGTAGGCTCGTTTCCTCGGTCCGAAAATCCCTTTCCCAAAAACTCGGCTCAACCGACACTGTCGACTGTTAAGGAAGTATCGTCCAAAAGTCCGTCCCGGATGTTCCCGAAAATTCGAAGTCCAATCTTGGATTCTCATGCCTTGTCAATTTTGCCCAAATGTCATTTTGGTATAATTCAGACTGATAGGTGGTTTCAAGGATTCACACGTAACCGACTCGTGCCAAGCCACGTTCAAGACTTCTCGACACATGGACGTCCTTGACGACATGAAATTGCGAATGATAGATTCTTATTTCAAAGTACACGATTATTAAGGATCGACATAGGGTCGTTCACGGGTTCGATAACAGTAGACGGAATCACCCGTCGTCCCATTATTTCTATTCGTGAATCGACTTCTATTCATCCCTAAAATCGGCTTGCATGACTACAGGATCATCCTTACGCAAGTCTCACGGTCGAGTCGTTTTCCCAGGTCGAGTTCTTTAGTCGCACGAGTTCTGTCCTCAGTAGCCTTTCCCCTCAAGGTCAGTATCTTGGAAATGATTGGGTCCGAGCGGAATCAACCAACAATGCATTGGCGAAATTCACGTTTACTCATCCCTAAGAGGGCTCGAATTTCAAGATGTCACAATTCTTCCCCCCTTACAAAAATTTCGTCCTCGAAATTTGCAATCACAGACAAATCCTCAAAAAGATGGGGATGCTGATGCTTCATTACTTCTTCGCTTTCCCATGTTGCTCCCTCTATTCCGTGATGCTACCGGATTACCTTAACCAAGGCAATAGTCTTGATTCGAAGCACTTGCTCTTTACAATCCTCTATTCATACCGGCCTCTCCATATACAACACCCTATCGTCTATGTCCAGTTCCTCAAAATTCAATACATGAGTCGGGTCCAATTCATACTTTCTCAACCTTGGACTTAACTTTCCTTTCTTGCCAAATTTGGAAGTACTCCTCATCGGTGATACTTTCAGAAACACATGATCACCCACCTTAAACTCCAACGGCCTATGACGCTTATCTGCACAACTCTTTTGACGACTCCGAGCGATATTTAGTTTGACTCAGATAATCTAAACTGCATTCAATAACTACGAAACTGAATTTTGAACCAGCGATTCCCCGTTCTCTGACCTCATTCCATCAACTGAAATTCCACAAACTTGATCATATTACGGCTATACCATTCTGATAAAATCTTATCCCACAAGCACTCTCCTTTTGCACAGTGCGTAGTTCAATTCATTTCTGCCCCTTTCGACATCCTAGAAGCCTGCCAGGAGTCGCTCCTTGCTCAGGCACTCTGGCCCCGGCGACCATTCCCCGCCCTCATCGGATCAGTCGTTATGGGTATCTTCGAACTGCACCACTACTAGTCCCTTTTTTATATGCACCATTTCATAGAGGTATTATCCGCTTTGGCCTGTCCCATACCAAGCCTCACGGTTTTAACCTCGTTTGAGCACGTGAAAGTGCAAAACCCTTCACTCGTCAATCCATGAGCTCATTTCCATGGGGTCACTTATCGATACTTGAAATCTGATTCACTGAATTCCAGAAACCATCGAATTTTCTTTCAATATTCCTTTCACATCCATTTAATAACCAAACCAAGAATTCACCTCAACCACATGAAAATTAGTGCAAACCAAATGTCATTTATCGCACTAAAGGCTTTCGGATACTTCTTCAAATCCTTTTTGATTGACCATTTGTCTATGGATGGTATGCCGTACTATACTGCAATTTCTTCCCCAAGGCCGACTGCAAACTTTTCCAAAAAGTTACCACAAACTTAGGTTCACGGTCAAATGTGATCGTCACTAGAACTCCATGTATGCGCACAATCTGATGTACGTACAACTCTGCATACCTATCCAGCGTAAAATCTTTTCTTACCGCAATGAAGTAAGCTGACTTCGTCAATCTGTCAACTGCTACCCAAATCAAGTCATTGCCTTGCTGACTCATTGGCAATCCCATCACAAATCCATAGTAATGTGTTCCCACTTCCACTTGGGAATCTCAAGAGGTTGCAGCAATCCACCAAGCTTACAATGCTAAGCCTTTATTTGCTGGCAGGTCAAACACTTAGCCACATGCTTTGCAATGTCCAACTTCATACCGTACCACTCCTTAAGTTCTACATCTTTCGAAACGCACAATCGCCCTCAAAACCTTAATGTCCCATCCTCGAACACTTGAAAGTCTACTTTTCTCTTTGTTTGATCCACCTACAGGATCTTAAGAATTTCAGAATCCATCGCTTGGGCACTCTTAATCCTACTTTGTATCTCGGGTTCCACCTTGAGAGTGGCCATTAGACTAGCAAGATGGCCAACCTCAATTTTAAAATCTGAGTCCCTGACTCCCTTCAAAAGAATCCATTCTCGTACCATCATCTGAGCAATTGTCGACTTTCGACTAAGTGCATTTGCCACTTTATTCGCTTTCCCCAGATGATATAAAATTTCACAATCATAGTCCTTAAGAAGTTCCATCCATCATCGTTGAACATGAGGCAAAGATGATTGCTGCTAATTCCAAATCATGCGTCACTGTAGATTTCATACCCACCAGGACCAGACAATATTGTCAGAACAGGTGCGGTAGTCAATTTACTCTTGAGCTCTTGGAAACTACGCTCGCACTTGTCCGTCCAATCAAACCTCTCCTCTTTCTTTAACAACCTCGTCAATGGCATAGCTATCGCAAAGAAACTTATCCACGAAACATCTGTAATATCCCGCCAATGCCAAGAAACTTTGAATCTTAGTTACTGTCATATGTCTCGGCCAATTCATGACCGTCTCGATCTTAGTCGGGGCAACAATGATCCCTTCACCTGAAATTACATGCCCTAAAAATGCCACGCGAGATAGCCAAAACTCACACTTGCTAACTTAACATAAAGTTCATGCTTCCTCAAGGTCTGCAGTACTGATCTCAGTATTTCTCATGATCATCGGGACTCCGCAAGTCTCAACGAGTCTCAACGAACTGTCCTTTATATAGTAGCTCTTGCATCTGTACTTTCAATTCTTTCAATTCTGACAAGGCCAGCCTTGGAAATCAGTTCAGTCCTAGGGGCCAACTCAATTTCCTCTTCTAGGGCAATCCCGGCAATCCCGGCAATTCCTCGAGAAACACATCCATGTACTCTTGTACCACAGCAATATCCTCTACCTTTGATCCTTTCACCATCGTGTCTGCCACAATTGCCAAATACCCTTGGCATCCAGATCCCAATAACTGAGTCACCTTAAGTGACGAAATTAGAGGAATGGAGGGTCCTTCTCGATTTTCTACAAACTTAAAACGACCACCCACTATTGGGTTAAACTGAATTGTCTTTCCATGACAATCTACCATATGCAATGACTTCCTCGCGACCTACTTTCGGGCGGTCGACTTTCCCACGTAATTCTTTCTGTCGGGTGAGATGGGATTCCTTCTCCCCATCATCGGTCCCTTCCCAAATGGACGATTATCTCTATTAGGCACGAATCACGAGCCAAATGCGGTCACCCTCTCAATCATGCTCTTTTCTATCATCCGATCCCTCTCGTACATCTCATCAAAACTTTTCAAGTTCAAGAGCACTAGCTGGGCTTTCAATTCTGACTTCAAGCCATCTCTGAAACGTCTCGCCCTATCCACAGGGTCCTCTACCAACCTCAGCACATACTTGGCCAACTCGGTGAACTTCGCCTCATACTGATTCACTGACATCTGATTATGATGAAACTGTTGGAACTCTTCCATCTTTGACTCTCTCGCATTGTCCAAGAAGTATCTCTCATCGAAAGTCTCACGAAAGGCACCCCAAGTCTGAGCCGTGCCTTTAGGGAACACTCTTCCTTGAGTGGCTTCCCACCAATTAATGGCATTACCTTAAAGATAATAAGCCGCCAGAACCACTCTGTCTAACTCTGAACACCCCAGCACTAAAACAGTCCTCTCACTATCCCTTATCCAAAGGGTCGCAGCTTCAGGGTCACCCACGCCACTAAATCTTGGTGGCTTCAATCTCAGGAACTGCTCTACCAACCTAGGTATCAGTCTCTCACAGACCTCTCCTATCACTAGGGGAACCACAATAACCATAGCAGAAGCACTCAGCTTGCTGCTTTAACAAGGTCACTAGCGCCAGCAAGATCCCGTCTAACCTAAGATCTGCCTTTACGCTACCTCTAGCACTAGTCTAACCAGACGCTGCCCTACGCCTAAGGGCTCTCTCTACTCAGGATTGCTCATCACTCTGGACTATGAGCAACCTGCCACCACACAAAGTCACACAAGGCCACAAAAGCAATCACAGGCACATAATATAAAAACCATCCCTATCTCACTATCCCAAAAATCCCACGCACCTTATCACTCCAAGTCTCAACCTCGCTCTGATACCAAAATCGACAGGGATGTCACGCCCCGAACCCCGAGCACGCGACAACCCCTTCCCTTGGTCGATTGAAAGCGACGTCCCAAGACTCGTCGATGACCATTCGTTTTAATCTTTCGTTATGCGCAAGTGGAAGACGAACCATCTCCAGTCCAACAAACAATCAATCATTCAATTAGGGATAGAGGGATGAACAATAAGAATAACCATCACTACTCGTTTACACAATTTGCTAAATTAACCAACGGAGGATTGTTTTCTAATTCACAAGCCCGACAACAGGGGCCGATCCATCCTCTAAGCCAACCAAAAAATGAACTAGGCTAGGCTAATCCAGCTGTACAAAATGAACCCTCGGGTTCAGCACCATGGTCACTCGGACCCATCGGACTCGACTCCGTTAGGTCGATCACTGGAGAAGCGGGGGCAGGATTCTCCATTGCGAGTGTGCCATTCTAAGGACCTGAAAATGGTTAACCACGATGGGTTGAGATAAAATCTTAGCGAGTTCTTCCCCCTAAGCCCCGGTTAGTACACCGACTCAACCCGGGCATCTCTCTAGAGCCACCCCTCACTCGACCCAACCACAAACAACCAGCAATCAGCAATCAAACCACAGACAGGGTAACCAACAATCAAAAGTCGGTTCGCATGCAATCTTACTCGGTATGCCATACCCTGCACGTTAAACCTCATTCAATGCAAGCAATGCAACCAACAATCATATAGTCGGTTCGCATACAACCTTACCCGGTATGCCATACCCTGCACATCATAAGTTAGCACAATACACGCAATGCACATGGCCGTTAGATGATGCAGTTCCTTAATCACATGCGAGTCACACCACAAGCGATCTCACCTGGCCATTGCCACACCCTGCACGTTATAAAATCATGCGTGCGTGCCATAAATCATGATGTGATCATCTCATGCATAATCGGAACCAATGATGCCATGTTTTCTCATGTACTCTCGCATCCACACATGTTTCGATTATTACTGCCCCACGAGGCTACAACCAAGGCACAACGGCGCTACGGTGCCCTTCCTCCGCAGAGGTGCAACCGTGCCCTTTCGTGCTCAAAAGATGTCAAGGGATACTCTCCCAAGACCGCATGCCCAACGAACGTCAAGGGATACTCTCCCGAGACCGCATGCCCAATGAACGTCAAGGGATACTCTCCCGAGATCGTATGCCCAACGAATTTGTTTTAGGAAATAGATTTGGAGTAGAATCAAGAAGCAAAAAAAAGTTACTTCTCGCACCCGGGAACAATTTAGAGAATTAGTTTTTTTTTTCTCTTTTTCTCTTTTTTTCCTTCCCTTTCTTCTTCTTCTTCCTCTTCCTCTTCCTCCTCCCACCCCATCACCGTCCCATCGCCGCCTCTCGGCCACCGACAACGAGCGGCCGAGTGAGCCTCGCCTGGCCACCACCGGTGAGGCTCGAGCTCACCCAGGCGGCGCGAGGCTAGGCCTCGCCCTGGCCTAGCGAGGCTAAGCCTCGCGCCAGTGGCCGAGTGAGGCTTCGGCGAGCTTGCCAGACCTCACCCTGGCCTAGTGAGGCTCCGTTGGGCTCGCCGGACCTCGCCTGGCCGCTCGCCGACGGTGGCCCATGGGTGGCAGCCAAGTGGAAGAAGGGGAGAAAAAAGAAAAAGAAAAAGGAAAAAAATATAATTATAAGAAAAAGTATTAAAAATTAAAAGAATCAAAAGATCAAAATTTTTTACCAAACACATTTCTGTTTCCGGAGTAAAAATTTTAAACATTTTATTAAACATCTTAAAGAAATTGTTCCCAGGTACAGAATCGTTATCAAACACACCATTGGTGACATGTGTTCTTGCAGAAATTACTTATCCTTGAATGCTGGTATGTATTGTTTGAAACAATTTGGCTTTTCTTTTAGGTGCGGTCATTGAACGAGTGAAAAGAGAAAAAGAGTGAAACAAGCGGAGGCAATAACACTGAGTTGTGCCTTAGTTGAGAATTTACTTCTTCATATATTGCATTAGGCACTTAATGATTGTTGTCTGCCTCATTTCTTATTTGCAGGATGACCTTAGTTAAGCAAAGGTTGATTGTTTGCTTTTGAGACGGAAATGTTGATTTTTTGCTTTTGCTTTATTTCTTCCCCTTGTGGTCTTTGTAAGAAAGTTTGTTTTTCTCTATACAATGCTGAATTAATTTGCACTTAAATTTGTTGGCCGACTGGACTAAGTTTGGGATTGTTATGGAATCTCGCAAGTTCCTTGTCCTGCATTCATTTTATTTAAGGTCTTCGGAGATGTGTGATGCGTAGAGCGACTGTGAAAAACATATTTAACTTAACCTCTGCACAAAGAAAAAACAAAAAACAAAAAACAAAAACAAAACCCAACCCAATTGCTCACATTACTTGCCATTCGGGTTTGAGGCCATGTCGGTTCAAATACTCTTTTGTAGTGTTTCAATTTAGGCCGGGTATCCATCGAACTATTGACACCCCTACCTAAGAGTATCCAATATTAAGTAAATCCTCATTTAAGAATATCTGACATGGGGCAGATATTCGCGTACAAAGTTATCAAGGGTCAAGAAGAGTGGCCGTTTGCACACTTTATGGAAAGCGATTTTTATGCAACTCATCACGTGGAAGGGGGCATCTGGAGGCCCCAAGTCCGCCACGAACAAATGGCTTTGATGCAGATGTCGCATGATATGATTGTTACACTTGATGCAGATAACAATTTTTTTTAGTTTTCAAAACTCAAGAATGTGATATGAATGGGCAACATAGGGGTGCTCACCCTTCTACATGCATAATTGAAGCGACTGAACTATAAATTTGATTTTCTTGAGTCAGTTGACATTTAGGTTATTACTTGATTTCCACGTAACATCTAGAATATAGGCATTTCGATCACTATATGTCACGCCCCAAACCCCGAGCACGCGACAACCCCACCATGGTTAATTGAAAGTGACATCCTAGAACTCGTCGACGATCATCCATTTTAATCTTTCATTATGCATAAACGGAAGACGAACCATCTACAGTCCAAACAAATAACCAAACAATTAAACAGAGATAGAGGGATGAATAGCAAGAACAACCATCACTATTCATTTACACAATTTACTGGATTAACTAATGGATGATTGTTTTTCCGATTTACAAGCCCGACAAAAGGGGCCGGTCCATCCTCTAAGCCAAATAAAAAAGGAACTAGGCTAGGCTAATCCAGCTATACGCAATGAACCCTTGGGTTAAGCACCACCATCACTGGGACCCATCGGACTTGGGCTCCGTCGGGTCGATCACTAGAGGAGTGGGGGCAGAATTCTCCTTTACTAGATTAATCAATGGAGGATCGTTTTTACCAGTGTTTGACGCCTTCTGAGCAAGCACAAGTCAACGAGTAAAAGTTTAGCTGATACAGTTGGTATAGTAATTGGAACTGCTTGTCCCTTGATGATTTCTTTCCAATTACTTTGCACGGTGTGTCTTGAAAAATTGCATTTTCACAAAGTGCTTCATTGAGAGAATCAAATCATTGCCAAAGGGTCCGCCATTAGGAATTTCTCTTGATAGCTTATCAAAGAACAAGTTCAATTTTTGCTAATATGTAAGTCCTTCCAGGGACTGTATCGTTCTCTATAACTCATTGTCGGAGAGGTTGAGGAAATCCAATCCTTTGAGGTTACTAATCGATTGCAGTATCAATCCTTGAAATGAATTCCATGACAAATTGAGAGAAGCAAGGCTCTTCGACTCTTGGATGGAACTCGGTATGGCGCTGTTAAGTCAATCCAAGAAAAATCAATGCTCTCTATAGCTGTCATTTTCCCCATCTCAAGTGGTATTCTTCCATTGGAAGAATTGTGAGAGATTGAGGAAGATGAGTTCTTGAAGGCTTCACAGATTGACCGCTTGCAATTCAAGATAGATACCGATATTCTATTTTGCTGGAGCAGCAACTCTCCTAAACTCGTCAAGTTGCAGGTCTCATCAGGGATCAGTCCCCCAAGATGGTTGTCATCAAGATACCGCGTTTGTAGGCTTTTTAGTCCACCAATAGATGATGGGATGCCCTTGTCTAAATCGTTATCGCTCAACTGTAAAAAGCCAAGCTCTTAAAGAAACCCATTTTTGTTGGGAATGCGACCTGTTATTTGACAAATGGGAGTGACTAGAATTCGTAGGGAAATTGAGAATTTCTTGATAGGTTCCGATAGGAACCTAGAAGCCCCTTGGAAATGTTAAACCATGAAACTGGTTTTCTTCTAGAACCAAGGTTTGCAGGGACTGGCAATTAGGTAAAGCATAAATGAAATCGTGCTCCAAACCATAAATCTCTCTTGTTAGCTGATAGACTGAACAGAAAAGTATCTGAGGCTCTTTCAAGCTGCCCAAACTCATAGGTATCAGTCTCTGATAAAAATTAGGTTTGAAAAATTCCTAAACTATTTTAGTATGTTGCCGCCAAAGCCATAGTTTGCTAGAAAGATTTCTTCCAAATTCAAAAGGCTTAGATCGCTACCTGATGGAAGGCTTCGGGAGAAGGAATTGTCCATCAAAGGAAGCAGTTGGAGAGGAATGAAATTGACATCCTCTTGAGGCACTTTGCCTATTAGCAAATTATCCTGAAGGCCCATTAAATTCAGAGTGACAAAAATGCCAATCTCACTCGGAGTGTCACCCCCGATGTGGTTATATTCTACGTACGGTTTGTGCAAGCACGATATGTTACTGATGGTTCGAGGAATCATGCCGGTCAAGTTGTTGGTACCGAGATGGAGCTCCAGCAGCTTTTGCAAGCTATGTCTCAAGGAACGCTTCCCTGAAAAGGATTGAATGACAAGGACAACACGAGAAGCTTTTTACATTGGGTTAGCGTCTCTGATAACAGACTATTGAATTGGTTTTCAAATGGTAAAAGCCTCTGAATGTTAAGCCAGCGGTAGCAAAGATCGGAGGGAAGACGTCCCAAGAGATCATTATACGTCAACCTGACACTTGTGAGACTGGCCATGAGCAAACCTATGCCCTGCACTGTGGATATGTTGCCCAGGAAGTCTGGAACTTGACCCCTTAAGTCAATGAAGCCAAGAAACAGTTGTTGAAGGCGCCGAATTCTCTCGATATGCCACCGTTCGCCTGCTCACTGCAAGTGACATCAATTCGGGATTTTGGCACGGGGCTAAGTTAGGTGGAATGTTTTCTTTGAAGTGGTTTGACCGAAGTACAAGTTTTTTCAAGCGGTGTAAATGACTGTTTTTTATTGGAATCGTGCCATAGAAACTGTAGTTGCGAAGATCAAGAGAAGCCAGGAAAGAGAGATTGCCGAGGTAATGAGAGAGTCTTCCCTGGAGACCCGTGGAGTAGACCTCTAAAGCCGTGCCTCTGCCTACGGTTGCTGCAGTTCATTCACAGAAATTTGCTTCCTTGGTCCAATTGTCGCCTTTGATTGTGTTGTTGGGTTGGTGTCAGTCGCGAATTTGAAGTGGAGGAGAGCCTCTTGATCAATGAAGTTGCTGGAACAAATGAGAGGCTGAAACATCAATAAGGAAGCGAACATAAAATGAAGAAATGCTAAAAAGATGTACTTCTCTGTAATGAAGAGTCTTTTGATTGAACCTGGATAACCCCTAAATCATGTATGATTCCATAGATGGCCCGTTTTTTATGTTTACACGTACACATTTATTTCTTGGCAAAAGTACAGTGGGAGTGCCAAAAGTTGGCACAAAGGATCACTTAAGTACCAAAAGTTACAAAAGGTACACTTAAGTGCCACTTTTTTAAAAAAATGGATCACTTAAGTGCCAAGTCACCGGAACCTCGCCGGAAATCCTACGTGGCAATTTTTTATTAATTTTCTTGCCTACGTGGCTCGCCAGAAACTGAATCGGCCAAAAATCAGCCAAAACGACGTCGTTTTGGCTGACGTGGATTTTAAAATTTATTAATTATAAAATATTAAATAATTATAAAATATATTTTATTATAAAATCGATTTTATTAAAAAAAAAAAAAGGGGGGGGGAAGAGGGGATCGGCGAGGGCTGTGCAGCCCTTGCCGCCGCCGCCGTCGCCGCCCCACCTCGCCGGGAAGGGCCGGCGACGGTGGGCGAGGGTCGGCCAGGATCACCGGGCCCCGGCCGGCCTCCGGCGAGGGCCTGCGCGCCCTCGCCCAGATCTGGGGCGAGGGTCGCGACCCTCCCCCAGATCCGGCGAGGGTCGCCCGCCCTCGCCCAGCCGGGCCTGCGCGCCCTCACCGGAGGCCGGCTGGGGCCCGGCGATCCCGGCCGACCCTCGCCCACCGTCGCCGGCCCTTCCCGACGAGGTGGGGCGGCGACGGCGGCGGCGGCGGCGACGAGGGCTGCACAGCCCTCGCCGATCCCCTCCCCACCTTTTTTTTTTTTTTTTAATAAAATCGATTTTAATTTTTAAAAATCTGACGTGGATATTTTTATAAAAAAAAATTACCACGTGGATTTTTTATTTTGAAAAAAAATGCCACGTGGATTTTTTATTTAAAAAAAAATGCTCCGTCAGCAAATTAAGTCGCCGGAAAATTGACACGTGGCAATTTGACCGGAATTTTTCGCCGTTGGCACTTAAGTGATCCCTTTTGCTCCGATTTTGGCACTTAAGTGTACCTTTTGTAACTTTTGGCATTTAAGTGATCCTTNAACCACCATCGCCTTTCCTTTTTGCTGGCCAAGAACCGGCTGCCCGGAAACTCGACACGCATACAAAAAAAAGTCAAAACAAGAACGTGCCAAGCGAAGAGTGGCTGCAGGAGTCTATCAAAACTCTTTTAGCAAGCCGCGAGCATCCACGAAGGACATAAGACTAAGAACATCCGCACGAATCTCACTCATTTCATCGAACATACGTGAGGCACTGACCGAGAGGGGGTTTCCCACTTACCCAAACTCCAACTTAGACCAAAACTAGGCAATAATGAACAAGCGGGGCTCAGTTTCAGCAAAGGGACGACTCGCGTGCACTTAGTGTAGGCATGAATGAAAAGCGGCAAGTCTCAACCATGAAGAACGCAAATAAGCATATGATAAAGGCATTTCGTCGAGCATGTGGCATACGCAAACTGCGCGGGGGAGGAACGGGGCCGACCGAAGCCGAGCTCAAGCCGGGACTCAAAGCAATTGACACCTTAGGCCCCGAGACCGTAGTATGCTCACAAGTGAGGCCGGAAGCTTGTACGAACCGAGCAATGGCAGCCCGGTCCAGTGAGCCCGAAACAGGGCATGGGCACAAAAAAGAAGGGGCGATCGGCCGAGATTCCCTACTCGGCTTGCGGCGTCGGACGGTGGACGAGCTCGAATTGGGCTTCGTCCCTCTGCCTTGCGCACCTCCGAGCCGAGATCCTTGGGAAACCGACCCCGAGTCGGCACAATCAAAGAGAAAAGAGAAACGAAACACGACCCACCGGATATTGGTTCAGGAAGGGAGGTCACTCCAGCGAGTCCGACTGTTTCTTTGAGCGTATTCATCGCAGGAGAGCACTCACCCAGTCTCAGTTCCTATTTCATCTTGCTCTCCCTCCGATCTCCCTATCTCAGTCCTAGCCTCCCCTATTTATAGGCCAAGAAGGCCGGTTGGCGAAGGCGCTTCGGCCGTAAGTCCTTGGCGTACCGACCGCCCCCCACATCGGCCGAACCAACGGCACATCACCCGTCGCCTCCATCGCCCCTGCTCTGCGCTGCCCTGCCTTCTCTGCCCTGCTCTGCGCTGCGCGGTGTACCTGGTGGCGTGAAGCGTGGAGAAAGCAGGGAAGGAGGAGTGAGGTGGCCGGGCCGGGCCGTGCTGGAGGTGGGCTGGGGAGACGGACCTGGCCTGCGTGGAGGGGGAGAAAAGGGGCGCCCCCAGCCCCGAGCGCTCTCTCTCTCTCTAATTTAATTTTTTTAAATTTAGATTTATCTGAAATGCAGTAAAATAAGGGAAAAAAATAAAAATAAAATTTAGTAGGTGGATATAATATGAACGCCTATGTGATGTAAAAATCCTTTTTTGTTAGGACCAAATTGATCCTTAATTTTCTATTCGATTTAATTCTAAATATTTAGTCAAAATTTGGATGTCACCATTTATCTTAAGTTAATTTTTTGCTTATGATGTTATCTATGTAATTTTGAACTAATGTAAATACTCCATGTGATGTCTCGAATCCTTTTAAAACACGTCTTATGTGACATCCTGAATTTCGACCTTCTCGGGATATGTGAAATGATTGTTTTATCAATGCGTTGTTAGTTACGTTTACTCTGAGCTGGCCCCTCATGAGTTAACTGACTAGTTGGAAAGACAATTAAGGATCGATACGCGTATGACCAGTGAATTCAATCAGGGATAGGCCGCTCGACCATAAGGATCAAAGGGGGAAGATACTATGCTGTTACAGTCCAATTAGCAAACGGAAATAAATCGATTTGGCAGAAATACGAGGTCGGATTGCGAGTGATTCCACACGACTTCGATATTGACTGTGAACGACGTTAAACCTATTTCCTTTTGGCTCTGTACTCAGCGTGAGCAATTAACCTCCCATGATTACATGACAATTGAGGATCGCCTTGATTTGAATGGGTAAGATCGTGGATTGAAAAGCTATCAACCACGGGTCAAACGCACGAGAGCCCCTAAACGCCACCCAATAGTTAGGTCGTACTAAAGTTGCGATTGATCGATATTAACCACGAATTTCAATCCGGTTTCGGGTATCGAACTTTCAAGAGTGTCGAGACTAAAATATTGGACATTGCCCCATTAATTCTCAGATTTATCAGTAAGCTCGAAATTTATCGGAAAAGGATTCAATGAGCTGAAAAATTGGAACCAAGAGGAGATGGACCAACCGAAAGCCCAATGGGCCTTGTGCCCATTAAGGTTCGGCTGAGTGGGCCCCATGCCAAGCCCAAGTGGGCCCAACTTCAAGCCTTGAGCCCAATTGCTTTTTCTAGCCCATTTCTCCACAATTTGAGCCCAAACCAATTTTATTCAAGCCCATATAAAATCTTGGCCCGTATACGCGTATAGTACGGTATACTATATTTTGAGAAATTACCATTTTACCCCTTCTAGAAGATGCATTGAATTTTTGGGGACAAAAGCCAAGAAAGTCAAGGAAATTGATGGGAAATGATGGTATGGAAGAGAAGTTGGACTTGGCTTCTTCCTCTCTCTCTCCTCATTTCTCTTCCTCCCCTTTGTGCAGCTCACACTCCCACGTTTTTCCCCCTCTTCCTCACTTTTTCTCCCTCATTTTCTCTCTTTTCCTCATGTTTTCTCCATTGTTCTTCCCCTTGGATGACCTCTTGACCAACCGGACCAGCCTCACCTGAAATCTTGGCTGTCTTGCCGCTGTTTTGGAGCCGCTGTGCTGCTGTGGTGCCGCCTATCTAGGGCCACCCAAGCCGCACCTCTCTCTCTCCCTTGCAGTTCTCACCTCCGTTGGAAACCGCTCCTGCCGAGACCCATTTTTGCCGAGTGCCTCCGTGAAGTTTTGGATGTGGCCGTGTGTAGCCCTCGCCCCCGTCTGTCGCGCCGGTGTCGTCGGAATCGTCATCGGGTGAGTTTACGTTCTAATCCCTCGATTAGTCCATTAAACTTGCTTAGGGTAGTTAATTAGGGTTAATGCTAGTTTAGGGGGTTTAATTAAGTATTATTAGCCCTAAGATAGGTGGTTAGTTAGATGGTTAAGATTAGTTTAGGTTAATTTTGCTTATTATGCTTAAATGTTGCTTAATTGTGGGTTATGTGATTAATTAAGCATGTTTAGCTTAATTGCTTGATTAATTATTTTAATTAATGTTTTATTTGATTTTTGGATTTAATGTTTTAATTAATTGAATTTCGAAAAAATCACTATTCATAATTACTGTTCATACTTACTATTCACGAGCACTGTTCACAATTATTGTTCATGGCACTGTTCATGCAGAAGCTAAATTTTGGCTTATTTTGATGTGTTCTTGATTATTTTGATTAATTGAAGTGCCGATTGTTAATTATACTCGTGATTGATGATGAAATGCGTGATTGAATGCCGGTTAGATTGAATGTTGGAAATTGTCGAGTGTGATCGCATGACATATTGTGTGAGTTTCTGAAATGGCATGTCGCATGAGCATGAGCATGAGCATGAGCGATGTTGCATTCACGACAGAGCAAAGATATAAATGGATTGCTTGATGATGTGTTGCATGATCACATTAAAAGAGGGAACCCGGCATTGTCGGAAGACCGCCAATCCTTATGGGGTTGTGTCGTGGCCGTTTGGTCACCTGACTTCGGTCGGATGCCTGATGGGGGACACGTTGTGGGACTGTGGTAGTGGGCGAGTCCTATGTTCCTATCAGTTGCGAGACTGTGGTAGTGGGCGGGTCCTGTGCTCCTTCGGGAATGCCGTCAGAGGGAAGGGATGACCCCTGACGTCGTCGTGCCTCGAGGTAAAGAGGACGAAGCTAGTTTAGCTAGGAAGTGCCAACCATAAGGTTGTGCCGTTAGCCCAGGAGAGGGCGTAATAATCGGAGCATGTATGAGTGTGAAACATGAGAAAGTTGTGTGAGATGCTCTGATTATTCGCATGCTCTTAGTGTCGTGATGATTTGACGCATGAATTGACAGCCGTGCAGGGTGTGGCAATGGTCAGGTGAGATTGCTTGTGACGCGACTCACATGTGATTGATAAACTGTATCATCTAACGGCCATGTGCATTGCGTGTATTGTGCTGAGATTTCACATGCAGGGTATGGCATACCGAGTAAGGTTGCATGCGAACCGACTATCTGATTGTTGGTTGACCTTATCTGTTACTTGGTTGCTAGTTGCATTGTTTATGGCACGCATGAGAATTCATACCGTATAGGGTATGGCACGATCGGGTAAGGATGCCTGCGAGTCAATTGATTGCTGATTGTGTCTTTTGGGATTGCCCGGGTAGATCACATTTATAATTAAGGCAAGCGAGGGTCGCTTTGCAATTGATCTGCCGTAATGATGAGGATTGTACCTGTTAGGAACCCCGAGGCGAGTTAGCGTCCTAACTGAGGCTTAGGGCGATAACTCACTGAGATAATATCTCACTCGTCGTTGTTAACCATTTTTCAGGTCCGTAGTTGTGGCATCTATATTGCCATGGTTTGGGAAGTATTGGAGCAAGTCGTGGAGGGCAACAGGTTGGTGTGCCATTGGTTGAAGGAAGTAGATTAACCCTGTTTAGTATTTTGATGACTATAGTGGAAGCCGCCCGATTGAGGGGCTTGTGTATAAACTTCCTAAGGTTAATTAGTTTAAAAATAAAAAATGATGTTGCTGCTGATTGTGGTCTTTCTACTATCCCTGTTGTTTATTGACTGGGTGTTGTTGAATTGCTTCTGCATGCGTTTAATAGTAAGATAAAAAGAATGGTCGGCGATGCAACCTAGGAAGTCGCATTCATTTGACCAAAGTGAAGGAGTTGTCGCGTGCTCGGGATTCAGGGCATGACATCTTACATATATCAATATTGCATTATCCCTCATGTTACTAGTAAAGAAAATAAGCACATTTTGATGAAAAATTGTTGCAAAATACCACATTTTCAAACTAAAACAATAATAATATGAATTATTTACTTATTTATTAGTTTCTACTTTTTAGATATTGACTAAAAGATTATTCATGATATAACTTTATCAATCTTACAAAATTAGGTAAAATAATTACTAGTATTCCTATCATGCCGAAGACACAAATTTACCACTATTATATATATAAATAAGTAGAGCACTACAATTGAAAGAAAGCCCTTCGTACTAGGTGTTAGTAGCGTATCACGACATGGTTTTTAGAATCATGATTTAGATTGTACAATCAATGACCTACGATGCCAAATCTACTAAATGATCGCAACCATTTGAAAATTGGATTAGAGGTAAGACCATGTTAGATTGCCTATCAAGATCGTAAGATTTTATTCATACACATTAATTCACAAAAGTAGCCCATAGGAAAATTAATTTTAGGCCAAAATTAGCAAGCCTAGCCTAGTATTTTTAAACCAAATCTCCAAATAGCACTTAAGCAACAAATTTGTTGGTAGTAATAATAATGATTTTGTGTTTGATAATGAATTTGATGGGGAAGGTCGATGGGGTCGGTTACAATCTTAATCAAGATGTGAAGATGACAAATGATGATTTATTTTAGGTTTTCTTATTTGCAATTCTTTTTGTGCCTTTGATGTCATGCTAGTGAATTTTCTTCATTTACTATTACGTTCTTAACTCTTTGTTATGAAGATGACATTATTGAACTATAATGTAATTTAAAATAATGATAGTGAAGTTTTCCATTGTAGACCTTTTTTATACCACTATGGTCTTGTTCAATATATTTATGACTTATAATAAGATGGGCCATAATTTTTATCTTTTTTTTTTTGGTAGTTGGAGACGTGATGATTTATTCTTACAAATTAAATGTATAATGCGGGCATGAGATTGTTTTTTTGAAGTCCAAGCCACTGTTTGTTACATTTTTTGAAGTCCAAGCCACTGTTTGTTACATTTAGTTTGATTTCATTTTACAATTCAATATAGAAAAATTAAAATATCTTTTTTTGGATTAAAAATAAATTATAAGTATTTTTTTGCAAAAATAAAAGGAAATGCTAAAATCCAAGCACGTGTGGGGCTTGGGCTTGAAAAGTGGACTGGAAAGGCCTGGCCCTGTATAGCTTGACATGCAAGGCTCATGGGCTATGCCTGGCGCAACACGAGAAGGCGTCCAGCTTGGCATGCCCTACCAAAGCCTAGAAGATGCCAATGATCAATTGAAAACGATATCTTCTTGAGGTCAATCTTGGTTTGAAGGAAATAATGTTTGTCATTGGCAAATCTACCAACTCTTAAGATAATATTTGTACTTGGAGAACACAGCATGGGTGTTATGCCTTCCCATGTCAGACACGAGTGTGACTCATAAAGCTCAAAAGAAATCAAGAACTTTATTGCAGATGGCTATAGACAACGCCATCGAAACGAAAAGGCCATGTACAAACTAAGATGACACTATGCCCAAATTCTACGTATTGCTCTCCACCTTATTTTCTTGTCAAGGAAGTGACAATTTGATAGTGTTGAGCTTAACCATGACGGTTTCTATATCCATTCTTTCGTCAGGCAAGTCTTTTGAACATTCAAGTCCTAACTCTAGGATCGATAAGACTATGCTCTTGAGTTCTGAAAGTGTCAGATCTTCATAATTCGTGCTAAGGAGTTCACTATCCACAATGACAAGCACTCTATCTGGAATCGCTACACCTATCCATTGCCTTAAGCTCATATCTGCATTGAACATTTCATCGGTTGGCTTCTTCCTAGTAATCACTTCCAACAACAATATGCCAAAGCTGTAGATATCTCCTTTCGTCGAGACTTTTCCTTCCAAACCATACTCTACAAGCATCATAGATTGCAAAATTAGAAATCAGTGATTGATCTGTTTTCTTTTTGGGACATAAATATTAAGATCGAGAGGTATCCGAGGGTCAATATATCTTTGTTACATTATACCAATATATTCACAGTTAGCTAAAATTCAACAAATGTACCTGGAGCAATGTAGCCAATCGTCCCAAGAGTTCGGGTTTGTGCTTCAAGCTTGTTCTCAGCCAAAATCTTTGCAATTCCAAAGTCACAGACTTGTGCAACCAAGTCCTCATTTAGAAGAACATTGCTAGGCTTCAAATCGCAGTGCACAATGGGTTCCGGTTGGCCATGGTGGAGATATTCAATCGCCGTTGCAACGTCAGCCATTATCTTCACTCTCTGATGGAGACCCAAGTTGTAGTTGTTGGAGTAAAACCACTTCTCCAAGCTCCCATTGGGCATGTATTGCAGCACCAAAGATCTCAGATCAGCATTAGTGTAGGAGCTAATCACCTTGACGAGATTTCGATGTCGGATATTGCGAAAAACCTCGCATTCTGTGTCAAAACTTCTCAAGGCGCCTTCAATAAGTAGATTCAATACTTTGACAGCAACATCTGTCCCGTTGGCTAGAGTCCCTTTGTATACAGAGCTAAAGCTTCCTGCTCCAAGCAAATTGCTTCTGCTAAAGTTGTTAGTAGCCAAGCAAAGCTCCCGATATGATATCATGGGGTGGTCAATTCCGGGTGGATTCTCCACCGAAACTGGAGCTTTTTTGCTAGGGTTCCCACACTTTTTGAGCAAGCAAATGGCAAAGACTAAAAGTACAACTGATGCAATTGGCAACATAATGGATAGTGACTGGAGCTGCTTGTCCCTTGTTGATTTCTTTCCATTTAGTTTGCAAGGCGGGACCTGAAAAGTTGCGTTTCCACAAAGCGCTTCATTCCCAATGAACGAGAGAGCCGAAAATTTTTTAAAGGGCCCGCCATTAGGAATCTCTCCTGATAGCTTATTAAAGGACAAGTTCAAATTTTGCAGAAATGGAAGCTCTTCCATGGACTTGGGTATCGTGCCGGATAACTCATTGAAGGAGAGGTCAAGGAAATCCAACCCTTTAAGGTCGCCAACCAGTTGCGGTATCGATCCTTGAAACGAGTTCCTTGACAAGTTGAGAGAAACAAGGCTCTTCAAGTCATGGATGGAACTCGATATGGTGCCAGTAAGTTGGTTCTGAGAAAGATCAATGCTGTTTATAGCTCTCATTTTCCCTATGGCCAACGGTAGCCCTCCATTGAAAGAATTGAGTGACAAATTGAGGAAAATGAGCTCTTGAAGGCTCCACAGGCTAACTGGTATAACCGATGTCATGTTATTTGAACTTATGAGAAATTTTTGAAGGCTGCTCAAGTTTCCAATGCAATTCGGGATCGATCCCGATATCCTATTTTGCTGGAGCACCAACTCTCCTAAACTCGTCAAGTTGCATATCTGATCGGGGATCGGTCCTTCGAGATGGTTGTCATCAAGATATAGCCTTTGCAAGCTTTTTAGTCCTCCGATCAATGATGGGATGTTGCCGTCTAGATTATTACCGCTCAACGCTAGAAAAGTCAATCTCTTCAAGAAACCCATTTCCTCGGGAATGCGACCTCCTATTTGAGAATCTTGAGCGAGTAGAGTTTGTAAGGAACTGGAGAAGTTTTGGATAGATTTTGGTATGGAGCCGCGAAGCGGGTTTCCTCCTAAATCCAAGGTTTGCAGCAATGGGCAATTTGATAAAACAGATAGAAAACCGAGCTCCGAGCCATAAGGCTCTCCTGTGAGCTGATTTGATCCAACCGAGAACAGTCTGAGGTTCTTCAAGTTCCCCAAACTCATGGGTATGGGTCCACTGAGTTGATTGAGGTCGGCATTGAACACAATTAAGTTCGTAAAATTAGAAATATATTGTGGGATGTTGCCGCTGAGGCTATTTATTGATAGAAGGAGGGTTTCCAAATTCGGAAGGCTTAGCTCGCTACTCGAGGGAAGGCTTCCGGAGAGCGAATTGACAGCCAAACAAAGCTCTAGTAGCGAAGAAATGTTAAAAATCTCCTGAGGCACTTGGCCCGTTAGCAGATTAACGTCAAGGATCAAAAAACTCAAATTGACCAACTTGCCGATCTCCCTTGGAATGTCACCACTAATCTGGTTCATAAATAAGCTCAAGATTTGCAAGCTCGACATGTTACCAATGGTTCGAGGAATCGTGCCAGTCAAGTCGTTTCTACCGATTATGAGCTCCTGCAGCTTTTGCAAGCTGTCTATGTCCCGAGGAATGCTTCCCTGAAAACGATTGTAAGACAACGACAACACGAGGAGCTCTTTGCATTGGGTTAGCGTCTCCAGTGGCAGGCCACTGAATTGGTTATTAGTCAGTGCAAGTATTTGAATGTTACGCCAGCGGTAGCAAAGATCGGAGGGAAGACTTTCAGAGAGATAATTGTGCATCAAAAAGACATTCGTCAGTGATCTATTGAAAAGTGCTGAAGGAATCGAACCTGTGAGATTGGCCTTGTCCAATTGAATGCCCTGCAATATCGATATGTTGCCCAGGGAGCTCGGAATTTGACCCCGTAAGTCATTGAAGCCAAGAGCCAGTTGTTGCAACTCAGGGAAGGCGCCAAATTCTCTGGGTATGCCACCCGTTAGCCTGTTTGAACCGAGTGAAAGGACTTCAAGGTTCTGGCACTGGGCTAAATTAGGAGGAATGTTTCCTTCGAACTGGTTCTGCTGGAGTAGAAGTTCTTTGAGGCGATGTAAACGACCGATTTCGATTGGAATTCTCCCGTAGAGACTGTTTTTGTGAAGATCAAGAGAAGCCAAGAAAGACAGATTGCCCAGATAAGGAGAGAGTCTTCCCTGGAGACCCATGTGCGAGAGGTTTAGAGCTATGACTCTCTGCCTGCGGTTGCTGCAAACGACACCGATCCATTCACAGAAATTTTCATCGACGGTCCAATTGCCGTCTTTAATGGTGTTTGTTGGGTCGACTTCAATCGTGGATTTAAAGTGGAGGAGAACCTCTTGATCAGTGAAGTTGCTGGAACATGTGACGGGCTGAAACATCAATAGGGAAGCCCATAGAACGTGAAAAAGTGCCAAAAAGATGGACTTCTCCATAATGAAGAGAGCTTTTTTCGATTGCATCAATAGACAGTTTCCTAACTAGGACCTGCTCCTTGTATTTATACCGAAATCCACCAAATGATTATCTCAATTAAAAGAGAAAAGAAAAGAAAAGAAAAGGCAAAGAAAGACTAACTACAAAACCATGCCCCACATGGGGTCTCTGTAGAAAAACAGGAGGTTGCTTTTCAATGTGAGGGACATGGCAAACTACATGATCCCCAATTCAGAAATATTATAGGTTGGAATTTTATTTTGACTGTCAAAGTTCTTATATGATAATCCCAACTCATTCTCTTTTTAATTCTTAGAAGGATGCTATTCATGGTACCCCACAAATTAACCTCAACCAAAATCGTGTTGAGAACTTCCGTGATTGAAGGGTTGATAATTTCTAACTAGATGAGTTTTTAAATGAAAATACATATTTAATAACAACACAAAGTTTAAAGACCTTCTTAAATATTTTCCTTGCAGATGGGACAACCTACAGTGTAGGCGAGTGACGAAAAGGGTTTTTATTTTTCATTTCTATTCAAGAAATAGAAAAGTAAAAAAATTTTGTTTCTCATTTCTCTAGGCAAAAAATTTGTCCTGGAAATTAAAAAATGAAATTGTGTCACCGAAAGGATTTCAAGTGCAAACCTAAGAAAAAAATAGAAAAATAGGAAAATAGAATGTTTATTATTCATACCCCTAGCCTTCGATTAGGATTTTGAAATAATTTGAATTTCTATGTCTGCTTAAAAATCAAATCCTAGTCATCGCACCTCAAATGATGATGGACCGATAAAAAGCAATTTATCAACTTCAGTGACCCAAGAACCCTGAAAGGTTGCACGCTGCAACAAAATTATGGATGACCAAAATTGAGATCGTCCATCGCGATACATGACCTCAGATCGAGGTCATGAGACGCTATCGTGACCAGAAGGGAGAGGGAGAGGACACAATTGTTTACAGAGGTATGGCTGAGGGGTAAGCTTGGCATTGCCCAAAAGTGATTGAGCAAGGGCTAAAGCGACGCAAAGGCAAGGCGCAGCGACGATCCTCCAGTGAAGCGCAATAACGAATATCTTGCTCAACGGTAGTGCTTAATCGTGTATGGACGAATATCTTGCCAATTGTTTTTTATGTGGCCAAAAACCTTGTGATCAATAAACCAATACTTCCTAATTTAAGATAGACGCGTGGAATTTTCGGTTATAAGGAAGAGATTATAGGTTTGGCTAAACTTCATTCCTCAGTCGGCTTAGTTTATGTAATTTACATTCATGGTGTCTTTGCTTTAGTCCATTAACTCCAATGCAATTATATTGACCCATTAATATTAATGCAAATTCTCTTGATATTAGGGATAATCGGTTCTCGATCCGGTCCGATTCTAAGGTAGAACCAGGAACCGGACCAAGAGGACCGGTTCCCAAATTCTAGAACCGTGGACCGGACCGGCTGGTCTTGGAACTAGGAACTAGACCGATCGACCGGTCCGGTCCAATGGAACCTGTAATTTTCTTTTTCGGGAAAAAAATTGTTAATGTTAGAGTACGTTTTCAAAGACAATCCACTTTATTTATACACTGCTTTATCGATTTGTCCTTTTAATCTATATGTAATTATACTTTCCTAAGACTCTGAAGATTTTTTTTTTTTGAATTCTTGAGCAACTTTAAAATATTAAATTAAAAACTATCGGTCCAATCCGGTCGGTCCGATTCCCACCTTGGAACCGGGAACCGGACCAACCGGCCACCGGTTCCAAGAATGGGAAGCAGGAACCAGACTGTCGGCTTCGAGAATTGCCCAAAACAGGCCGGTCCGGTCCAATTTGGGCAGTTCCTGGGTTAGGCGATTCCCATTGCACACCCCTACTTGATTTCTATATGTAATTTTTTTTTTTTTTGATTTTGGATCAAGATAGATCTCTAATTTTATATATAGCTAATACCTAGACGGGTCGCCAGAATTTAGGTATCAACATTTAAGTAATTAAATTTTAAATGTTATGATAGCAATTTTCTAGCTAGCAAAATATTCTGCTCATGTGAATCTCTAAATTTCTGGGTTTTATGCTTCAATTAGAATTTAAATCAGCATACGTGTATGAATGGACCTTGTACACATCCATGTGCAATTCAAGTGTGAAGAAGTCAAGGTCTTTGGTGTTTTCTGCATTGACTTTGCGACAATTAGGTCATGACTACACATTGAGAAGTCATGGTCTTTCGGGATTTCATGTGTTTTGATTTTTTGGATCAATGCGCGGAACCATGGTTCATAGAAAGTCATGGTTTGATGGACTTTTATTTGTAATGGTCGGCCCATGATGGGTTAGCATTCTCAATTTTATCTGCAATATTGATGTGTCTATTGAGATGTGCACATTATTGATTGATCTAAAGTATATATCTAATCACGATACAGATCAATGATTCTAGAGTTGCATTGCTTGTTAATAAATGAATAGAAATAAGGTAAGAATTTGGAGACTAAGGTACCATATATGATTCTTATTTTCCTTGAAGCACCTGTCTCATTTGGTGCCTAGATACGGTTATGGGTTGTTGTCCTTGTTGACTCATCTAGCATAACTTTCAATCTATTCAATATGTGTGACACAAGGTAAGTAACGTGCATCGTGGGAAATAATTGAAATGATGGTTCAAATGTTTAAAGAATTTTTTTAATAAAAATCCTATAGGTTTATCATGTGTGAAACCCCCCTTTCTCATGGCCTTGACCCAAGTTGCGTAATAGCAACATTAATGACTTGTTAGGTGGCATGTCATTTTTCACACATTGGTTAGTACGTTTTTTTTATGCGCCCACGACAACTTGCTAATCAATGAGACATCTTCTTTTTATCGATGCTAAAGGATCTCAATAATCGAATATTGATCGTCCTTGACTTGATATGATTTACACATTGCCAGCACCTCCGTCAGCTAAGTCTCTTTCTAACTCTGCCTTTTTGACTCATACTTTGTACGCGTGCGTTGGAGAAGAAACCCTTGTTCCAGCTAGTTTCGATGTGATGCTCGACTTCTATCATTTATGGATTTTCAAACTTTTCTTATGAAAGAGAGACTAATTTCGAGCGTGCGAAGCGGGCTAGAACACTAACGGAAGAAGAGAGAGAAGTCAGTTTTGGGCTGGTCTTCGTTTGCTCTTAGTCAGTTTTGGTAATTTTCCTAATCATACATTCCTAAACCTATATTAAGAAGTGAAATTAAAGGTTGCCACATAGACTTTGAGTGCTATGTGGGCAAGTTTTGGCATTCTCTGTGGAGAAGACTTGATCTTATTTTTTGCAAAGGTTGATTACTTGATTGCGCTCATCAAATAATTGGGACTCAATTGCATTTTGTGCAAAGATTTAAGATTTTTGATACACTTTTGCTATTATATTGATATAGAGGGATTTGTTATAGGTGGTGATTTATTTTTAAGGTACCACACTTGAAATACCTTAAGATTTCTATAGAGATTGGCTTGGAAAAGAGGAGGAGGAATTTCTTCCACGTTTGTTAGTCTGGATTTTTAATCATGATAGAACTAGATAGGATAAGATATGAAATCCGAGAATTTTGTTATATCTTATTCACTGTTTGAATAATTAGCTGTAATAATAAAGTCGGATATATTCACATAATGTCATAGACATTATTTGGTATAAATGACATATCAATATAAATAAACCAAAATTTTACAAGCGAGATTGGTAAAAGTCTCTGCGACACTCTTGCCTACTTTATTTTTATTTGCTTTTCTTATTTTATTTTACTGTCTTTTTAATTAATTTTTTTTATGTCTTTCTTCCCTTTCTAGCATTCTCTAGTCAAATTTTATTAAATAGTAAACTGCACTAATATACCGAAAATATGTTATAGATATATTTATATTTTATATTGAATTATGTTATAAGATAGAATTAAATTCAACTATATAAATAAAAATAAGATTAAAATAAAAAATAAATTATTTTTTTGTTATCTAGAATTTCTTATATTAGAATTCAAAAGTTATTTATATTGAAATATAAAATTAATTTTATTAATTTAAGAATTTTTTTATTTGAGAAAAATAATTTTCCTATTATAAATATTAGAAATCCTATCCACCTTTATCCCACCTCTTCCATTAGATAATTCTATCCGGTCTATATCCACTTATATCCGACTTTATCTTGCTTTGTTTTGAGGAAGCACCAAACATAAGATAGGATAAATTTTTTTAATTTTATCCTGACTATCAAACGCAGTCTAAGGAAATTTGCTTGAAAAGTGAAGTCATATGTGGGACACCAAAAACGATTTTGAGTGTTATATTGTCATTTAGCTAAATCTTTCTAGAAAATTACACAAGTCTACCTTTTAAATTCTTCTTTTCTTTTAAATATTGTAAGAGTAAGAATTGCGCAAGAAGAAAGCTTTTAACCATCTTTTCTTTCTTTTGGAGTTTCTTTTTTGAGCAACTTTTTACTTTGTTTTCTTTTTTCCACACAAATTGATAAAGAAGACAGTCATTGACTGCGGTTGAACCATAGTCATCCAGACTAACTTATACAAAAGAGTCAATCTTTAATTTAATCATGCTCAATGCATTCTCACTTGAGATTTCACTAGATAACTTCATTTGTCGAGAGTCTTTTTGGAAATTGCACAAGTCCACCTTTTAAGTTCTTCTTTTCTTTTAAATATTGTAAGAGTAAGAATTGCACAAGAAGAAAGCCTTTAACCATCTTTTCTTTCTTTTGGAGTTTCTTTTTTGAGCAACTTTTTACTTTTTTTCTTTTTTCCACATAGATTGATAAAGAAGAAAGTCATTGACAGCGATTGAACCATAGTCAACTGGACTAACTTATACAAAAGAGTCAATCTTTAATTTTATCATGCTCCATGCATTCTCACTTGACATTTCACTAGTCTTTATGTGATGGCACATGAAGATTTTATTGAAATACTAGTGGTATATCTTATTTGGCATGGGATGGGATTTGCCCATGCAAATATACAAGAGTTTTGAATAAAAGCAAAGGCAGCTATGCTTGTTGTTTTAGAAAATGATGTCTTATTCAATATGCGTGACACAGGTTAAGTAACGTGCATCATGGGAAATAATTGAAATGATGGTTCAAATGTTTAAAGAAATTTTTTTAATAAAAATCCTATAGGTGTATTATGTGTGAAACCCCCCTTTCTTATGGCCTTGACCCAAGTTGCATAACAACAATATTGACGACTTGTTAGGTGGCATGTGATTTTTCACACATTGGTTAGCATTTTTTATTTACGCGCCCCTGGCAACTTGCTAACCAATGAGACATCTTCTTTTTATCGATGCTAAAGGATCTCAATAATCGGATATTGATTTTCCTTGACTTGACATGATTTACACATTGCCAGGATCTCCGTCAGCTAAGTCCCTTTCCAACTCTGCCTTTTTGACTCATACTTTGTTTGTATGCATGCGTCTGAGAAGAAACCCTTGGTCCAGCTAGTTTCGATGTGATGCTTGACTTCTATCATTTATGGATTTTCAAACTTTTCTTATGAAAGAGAGACTAATTTCGAGCGTGCGAAGCGGGCTAGGACGCTGACGGAAGAAGAGAGAGAAGTCAGTTTTGGGGTGGTCTTGGTCTGTCCTGATTTAGTGCAAAAATAGAAGGCTGGGGGCCCAAAAAAGTTAAAAAGAAAAAATGAGTTTACATTTCGCTAATGTACGATTCCTTTCATGACCTTGGAGCGCTCTTCGCGATAGTTGTCCCCCCACCATCTGCTTTTGACCACTTTTGTCACGTTGTGGGTAGGACACAATTGATGCAGGTGCAGACGTGTCCCTCAGCGGTTGTTGTCTTCTCGTAATCATGTTATTCTTTATAACAATTCTTGACTAGATTAGTTCCTGCATAAAAATACGTACTCAATAAAAACATAATAATTGATAGAACTTTTTAAATATTTCCTTTTTGAACGGCCAGTGACCCAAGTGAAAGTAAAAAGATGTGATGAAAAGAAATTTTATTTCTTATTTTTATTTCAAAAATAGAAAAGTAGAAAATTTCTACTTCTCATTTCTCTAGGCTAAAAATTTGTCTAAGAAATTAAAAAAATGAAATCGCGTAATCAAACGAATTTCTATTGCAAACTTGAGAAAAAATAAAAAAATAGAGAATCAAAACGATTATTATTCACACCCTTAACCTTCAAAGAGGATCTTGGAATAGTTTGAATTGTTCTGTATGCTTCAAAATCAAATCCTAGTCATCACACTTTAGATGATCTTACAACCTTGAAAGGTTGCGAGCTGCAATAAAATTATGGATGACCTAGATTGAGATTGTCTATCGCGATATGTGACCAGAAGAGAGAGAAGGGTGGCGGGTTGTTTTTTTTTGCTGGGGGGGAGGGGTACAATTGTTTATAGAGGGATGAGAGAGACCCAATCGTGACCATAGGCGCACGGGGTCGATGGTGGGTGGTGGAAAGGTAGGAGGTTTATGCATGATGGAAACTAGCACTTGGAGGCTTGAAATTTCTAAAGAGGGGCAATTTGATCTTTGTTGTAATAAGATTTTGTCTTGGGACGGAAAGTAATATTTTGAGAACTTGGGAAATAGAGTTCAAGGTGGGAAAAGTCTTGATTTTTTACTCCTTAAACAAAAATTTGCGTCCATGATGGTGGCTATCCACTGCTAACATGACACATGGCATATTGTGAGTGTCCTGTCCTGTCGAAGTAAAAGCTTATTTTTGTGTACTTTTATACTTGTTATTCGAAACACTTACTTTGTTTTGAAAAATGAGAAAAGTACTTGATATGTTCATGAAAAGAATCAACAATTGGGATTTTCTAATGAGAGTTGTTAATTGATATCGCAAGTTCTATATATTTTAGTGAATTATGTTAAGGGAAATTTTCATGCTTTCGATCATCTTTGGCAAGTTGATTAGTATTCTATCTCCTGTTCCAATTTTCTTTACTGCAAATTTCTAAACTTTGTCTGTAATATGTGTTAATACAAGCAATGCTCAATATACATGAAAGTATTGAGAAGTATAGGGTATTCAATATATCACAAAGACAATGGATTCCCACCATATCATGGGTCTTTGAAAACCACTTTTAATCAAAGGTTAATTGGGCTTTCCTTAAGCCCTATCTCAGTCCATGTATGTGAAGTGAATGTGCTATGAACGTGTGAATATGATGCACATCTATTCAAATACTCAAAACTTTAGATTTAGATCCAATATATATGAGCGAACTCTTTCAATTTCAATGTTAAATATCTCATTCCCGCCCGAGGCTTCTGTTACAATATAATGGTCAATTAAATAATAGTTATATTATAAAGTAGTCCCACAAAGATCTCATATTTTGATTTGAATGTAAATTTCATCATTTTTTCATTTTTATAATCCAAGGGCATGGCATGGAGAATCAACTTTCTAGGCTATTGCATACCCTAGAAGCCCCACAAATCACTTAAATTCAGCCTTTGACCTATGCATGTAGCTCTAAACTAGAGCAATTTATACCCAGCTTGTAATTTTCCAATGAATAATCTTTAGTTCCTAAACTAAAGAATCCTCACTACCCCAACAAACTGTGTCAATCTTAGGGGTTATTTTCTCTAATGATAAAGCTAATTCACAGAGCGTTCTCTCTTCATCTTATATGGTGTAGCTGGCATCCATGTTAGCGAATTTTGGCTAAAATTGGCAAAAGGTAAAATTATTTAGAACTCAATTGGCAAAATTGAAAGATTTAATATTGAATTAGCAGAACTGCAATTGATTAAAAAATTTGAACAATTCCCTCCGCTAGGTGATTAATTGTTTTCCCCATAACATCAATAATCTTTTTTGTTTTTGATTGACTAAGAAATTAAGTTATTGGTGGCTACTCCTAAATGCATTTGAATCATCGTAGCTCACCCCAACCTAGGAAAGGAAAGATTCAGGCCATAGATTATGGGGCAATATTTTTTTAAAAAAAACTACATTTCACTTATCATCTTGAGTTTTACTTTCAAAACTAAAAGCCAAATCACGAGGGAGCAAGATACTACACGACCCACCATCATTTGAATCTTTTGGAAAGAAGATTGACACAAGTTAACGGTTTATAACTAGGAGATTGAAGTGACCTCGAGCAACCATCACATAATTGATTTTTTAAGAGGAAAATTTTGATGTTCAATTTGAATTGCTGTTTTGATAATCCCAGAATGAAACCTTTTTCATAAAATCCATTTGAAGTGATGACTTGAATCATTTTTACTTGTAATTCAAGCATAAAAATAATTGTAATAAGATATTATTCATATTCACAAAGTTCCTCAAACTCCTGTAGAAATTTTATGTTGTTTTTTGTTCTCTTAATCTACATATTTAAGTCAAATTGAGTTTCATCTCACCTTTTGGCTTTTCCATTCAGTTCTACTAACATATTACTTTAATATTTTGATGTAATTTAACTGTAAAAAGTAAAGAGTAAATTGGGTCTCAGAAAGAGATAATAGATGAAAGAAAAGGTCACCATCCACTTCTCACTAAAAAAATTATACTCGATAAAATTCGTGAATTGTAGTTAAAGTGCTATGATCAATTTCATTCCTCGGTTAATTTATTGTTTTCGAAATTTTGAGTAAATGTTTGTTTTTAGTTACTGAAAAAATAAGAAAAAAATTTCATGTTTGCTTTTTGGAAAAGAGTCATGAAAATATTATTTCACGTGTGCGAGGTCTAAAGCCATGACTCTTTGCCTGCGGTTGCTACAGATGACCCCAATCCATTCACAATAGTTTGCTTCGGTAGTCTAATTGCCGCCTTTGAAGGTGTCTGTTGGATTGACCTCGATCGCTGATTGGAAGCGGAAGAGCGCATCTTGATCAGTAAAGTTGCTGGAACAAATGGCGGGCTGAAACATCAATAGGGAACCGACCAATGGATCAAATACTAAAAAGATGAACTTCTTCAAGATGAACAGAGTCTCTTTTGATTGCATCAATAGACACTTTGCTAGTTAGGACCTGTCTTAGTATTCATACCAACACCTACCTAATGATTTTCTTAATGTAGAACCCAAAAGATAAGCAAAATAAGGAAAGAAAAATGACCAAACGATGTCTCCTTGGAAAAAAATGATAGGGTGCTTTCTAATGTGAAGGGGACATGACAAACTACACGACCAGAATTCAGAGACATTATAAATTGAAAATTCCTGATATTTAAAAGAATGCTATTTGCAATACAACACAAGTGAAGCAATTGAGCCTAACAAGCCATTTGGATCGAGACCTTCCTTGGAGGTCAACCTGGAGAACCCCCTAAATCACCTCCGATTCTGTGGATGGCCCGTTCTTTAGAGTTTGCACATACGCATCTATTTTCTCTGTGAGGTTACAATCAACCTTAGACTAAAGCTCCAATGTAGGAATATTGTAAGAGGAAGAATTGCACAAAAAGAAAGCCTTTAACCATCTTTTCTTTCTTTTGGAGTTTCTTTTTTGAGCAACTTTTTAATTTTTTTCTTTTTTCCACACATATTGATAAAGAAGAAAGTCATTGACAGCGGTTGAACCATAGTCATTTGGACTAACTCATACAAAAGAGTCAATCTTTAATTTTATCATGATTCATGCATTCTCACTTGAGATTTCACTAGATAACTTCATTTGTTGAGAGTCTTTATGTGATGGCACATGAAGATTTTATTGAAATACTAGTGGTATATCTTATTTGGCATGGGATGGGATTTGCCCATGCAAATATACAAGAGTTTTGAATAAAAGCAAAGGCAGCTATGCTTGTTGTTTTAGAAAATGATGTCTTATTCAATATGCGTGACACGGGGTAAGTAACGAGCATCGTGGGAAATAATTGAAATGATGGTTTAAATGTTTAAAGAAATTTTTTTAATAAAAATCCTATAGGTGTATTATGTGTGAAACCCTCCTTTTTCATGACCTTGACTCAAGTTGCGTAACAACAACATTGACGACTTATTAGGTGGCATGTGATTTTTCACACATTGGTTAGCACTTTTTATTTATGCGCCCCTGACGACTTGCTAACCAATGAGACATCTTCTTTTTATCAATGCTAAAGGATCTCAATAATCGGATATTGATTGTCCTTGACTTGACATGATTTACGCATTGCCAGCACCTCTGTTAGCCAAGTCCCTTTCTAACTCTGCCTTTTTGACTCATACTCTATACGCGTGCGTCTGAGAAGAAACCCTTGTTCCAGCTAGTTTCGATGTGATGCTTGACTTCTATCATTTATGGATTTTCAAACTTTTCTTATGAAAGAGAGACTAATTTCGAGCGTGTGAGGCGGGCTAGGACGCTGATGGAAGAAGAGAGAGAAGTCAGTTTTGGGGGGTCTTGGTCTGTCCTGATTTAGTGCAAAAATAGAAGGCTGGGGGCCCAAAAAAGTAAAAAAAAAAAGAGTTTACATTTCGCTAATGTACGATTCCTTTCATGAGCTGGAGCGCTCTTCGCGATAGTTGTCCCCCCATCATCTGCTTTTGACCACTTTTGTCACATTGTGGGTAGGACACAATAGATGCAGGTGCAGACGTGTCCCTCGGCGGTTGTTGTCTTCTCGTAATCATGTTATTCTTTATAACGATTCATGGCTAAATTAATTCCTGAATAAAAATATGTACTTAATAAAAACATAATAATTGATAGACCTTTTTAAATATTTCATTTTCAAACGGCCACTGACCCAAGTGAAAGTAAAAGCGTGCGATAAAAAGAATTTTTATTTTTAATTTTTGTTTCAAAAATAGAAAAATAGAAAATTTTTACTTCTCATTTCTCTAGGCTAAAAATTTGTCTAAGAAATTAAAAAAATAAAATTGCATAACTAAATGAATTTCTATTGCAAACCTGAGAAAAAAATAAAAAAATAGAGAATCATAATGATTATTATTTGCACCCTTAACCTTCAAAGAGGATCTTGGAATAGTTTGAATTGTTTTGCATGCTTCAAAATCAAATCCTAGTCATCACACTTTATTAAAAAATAATTGTAATAAGATATTATTCATATTCACAATGTTCCTCAAACTCCTGTAGAAATTTTATGTCATTTCTTGTTCTCTTAATCTACATATTTAAGTCAAATTGAGTTTCATCTCACTTTTTGGCTTTTCCATTCAGTTCTCACTTACATATTACTTTAATATTTTGATGTAACTTAACTGTAAAAAGTAAAGAGTGAATTGGGTCTCAGAAAGAGATAATAGATGAAAGAAAAGGTCACTATCCACTTCTCACTAAAAAAATTATACTCGATAAAATTCGTGAATTGTAGTTAAAGTGCTATGATCAATTTCATTCCTCGGTTAATTTATTTTTTTCAAAATTTTGAGTAAATGTTTGTTTTTAGTTACTGAAAAAATAAGAAAAAAATAATTTCATGTTTGCTTTTCGGAAAAGAGTCGTGAAAATATTATTTCACGTGTGAGAGGTCTAAAGCCATGACTCTTTGCATGCGGTTGCTACAAACGACCCCAATCCATTCACAGTAGTTTGCTTCGGCAGTCCAATTGCCGCCTTTGATGGTGTCTGTTGGATTGACCTCGATTGCTGATTGAAAGCAGAAGAGTGCATCTTGATCAGTAAAGTTACTGGAACAAATGGCGGGCTGAACATCAATAGGGAACCGACCAAAGGATCAAATACTAAAAAGATGAACTTCTTCAAGATGAACATAGTCTCTTTTGATTGCATCAATAGACACTTTGCTAGTTAGGACCTGTCTTAGTATTTGTACCAACACCTACCTAATGATTGTCTTTATGTAGAACCCAAAAGATAAGCAAAATAAGGAAAGAAAAATGACCAAACGATGTCTCCATGGAAAAAAACGATAGGGTGCTTTCTAATGTGAAGAGGACATGACAAACTACACGACCAGAATTCTGAGACATTATTGAAAACTCCTGATATTTAAAAGAATGCTATTTGCAATACAACACAAGTGAGGCAATCGAGCCTAACAAGCCATTTGGGTCGAGACCTTCCCTGGAGGTCAACCTGGAGAACCCCCTAAATCACCTCCAATTCCGTGGATGGCCCGTTCTTTAGAGTTTGCACATACGCATCTATTTTCTCTGTGAGGTTACAATGGACCTTAGAATAAAGCTTTAATGTAGGAATGTGACAACGTTTTGATGAATTGGAAGAACTTCGACCATAAGAATCGTTCCGCAATTTTTCAACTCTCAAAATTATTTTCTACACGGTTCAATATATTTTAAAATTTATATACAATGCGTGATGTATTACTCTCACTTGATAAAACTAGGTTTACTTGTAATTATTTATATTTGACCTTTTTTTAATGTTATCCACCTTAACGATTTTGAGTTACATGTATTGGCATTAAAATCTACTTAGAGTTGTCTAAAATCTTTCTAGTAGACTTTTGAAAGAGAATAGTTTTTCATTTTAAAGACAAAGTCATGAATACTTTTAATAATGTTGAGAAAACTCCTAGTTTTGATGCTAACAAAACTTTCTGAAGTCTTAAACGAGTGATACTTCTGATGTGTACTAAGGAAGAAGACTCGTGTGCTTAAACAATCAGCAAAGTCTACCAATTAGAAAAGCATTCTCAACCAGACATAGCATCTCATTCTATCAAGAATCCAAAACGAACCTCAAGATCCAAAACGAGGACGAGGACCACAACGGCTACGAATTCCACTTACTTATAATTGTTTTGCTGATCAATCGATTGACAAAATCAATTATCAAGACAACTTACAAATGAGGATGGAATACTTATGGAAACCTAGATTCTGCTTATATGAGAGACCAGAATTTGAAGGAATTCAATTTGTCTTCAACGGCTAGGAAATCTTTCTTTATGAAGTCTGTTCAAGAAAGGAAATGGAAGATAATTCTTCATGGTGATGGCCAACGGCTAGTTTTGGTTTGAAGGGTATATAAGAAGGATATACGGTCAGTAGAAGATAGATAAGAATACACAATTGCTAAGTATGATTCTGTCTTTCATTGAATTGTCTCGAAAAGTGCAAAAACAGAGTGATCTAGAGTGAATTGCAAAGAAGAGTGACTTAGTGAGATCCTACCACTAAATGTTTGCACTCAAGAACGTGTATTCATTTGTTGATCACATAGTAGATTTCAGCCTATTGGCTGACAGTGTGGGAGAGTGGACGTATGCTTGACTAAAGCCGAACTACTATAAAACTATTTGCAATCTTCTTCTCCGTTACTCTTTTTATTTTTGATTGCTATAACAAAAGTCTATCTCATCCAAACTAACCTTAATTCTTAAATTTTGCACCTATTACATCCAAACTATGTGTTTATTGATTTAGCACAAAAATTTTTATTTACACTTATTCACCCCCCCTTTAGGTGTCAGTACTAGCAATACCAATTGGTATCAGAGCCTCACGCTCAGTATCTTGAAGTGTTTTTACTTCAGAGTTAAAGATCTTCTATAGCTAGTATTCTTGCATTAGGTCTGATTGAAGGTCAAAGTAATACTCGACCACCATACTTTGATGGAAAAGAGTACAACATATGGAAAAACAAGATGAAAGGTTTTCTCAGATCAAAGGACCCTCAGGAATGGGACGTTGTTGAGAAAGGAATTGACCCAAACGCTGAATCTAGAAAGGCCATGAAGAAGGATGATGGAAAATCTACAAAACCTTCCACTACTCTCTCAAAAGAAGAGTTGACAAAATGAGAAGCATTAGATGCAAAAGCAATTTATTCTCTATATTGTGCTTTATCACCAAATGAATATAACTAAATTTCATCTTGTGAAACAATAAAAGAAGTTTGGGATAGGCTACACGTTACCTATGAAGGAACAGATTGAGTGAAGGAAACCAAAGTCAACATTCTGCTCAGGCAATATGAATCTTTCAAAATGAAACCGGGAGAGTCTATCGGAGATATGATTAGTAGATTTACTGAAATAATAAATGAGCTTGCATATCAAGGACAACCAATCTCAGGACCGATGAAAGTAAACAAGCTTCTAAGAGGTTTATCAAAGGATTAGAATAACATCAAGACTTCTATCTGGGAAATACTGAGGATCTCATCATTATCTGTTGATGAACTCATTGGAACCTTACAATCTTATGAGGTAGAACAACTAAATGATGAAGTTGAAACAAGGGGTAAGAAATCAATTGCTCTTAAATCTAACATTGATTATGATGACACAGATTCAGAAGATGAAATGAATGATGAGGAACTCACCCTATTGATCAAGAAAGTTAGAAAATTAAACAAGAAAGGGAAGAAGTTCAATGGCAAGAAGCAATCCAGACAAATTGGACAAAGAAGAACTATGGATGAAGAAGACTTAGCCAAAGATGTGATCTGCTTTGAATGCAAGAAAAATGGACATATAAAACCAAATTGCCCTCTACTAAAAAAGAAGGCAAGTATGAGAAAAACAAAAGGGCCTTAAAAGCTGAAACATGGAGTGACATAAAGTGCAAGGAAAGTGAAGATGAATATGGTAATATTTGTCTAATGGCACACTCAAACTCATACTCAAATTCTAGAACAGACTCAGAATTCGATTCAGATTCAGACAAGGAAGTTGAGGTAAGTCATTCTGAAATACCTAGTAAAGTTTCTAATTATATTAATGAGCTTTGTTTAAATCTAAAATCCACTCTTAAAAGGATCTCTAAACTAAAAAAGGAAAATTCTCAACTGAGACAACAAATTTTTTCACAAAAAGGAAGGTTTGAAAGTCTGCAAAAAGAATTTTTGGAAACAAAGGAAAATCGAGATTCTCTTTTGAAAGAAAATGAATCTTTTAAAAAGGAACTTTTGGATATTACTACAAAATTTTCAAATGGCTCAAGAACTTTACAACATATACTTTCTATTCAAATTCCCTATTATAACAAGTCTGGACTTGGATATAATAAGGAAAGTGAGTCATTGATAAATTTTCCAAAGATTAAGGAGAGACTCAAATAGAGACCTCATCGACAAGCCTACAAAAATCATTTCCAAAAGAATTTTGCAAAACCTGTTGGTCGAAGCAATCTCAAATGTTTAAATTGTGGAGAATCAAAACATTTCAAGAATAATTGCCCAAAAGTCTGGAGACCTGTTAAGAGGAATTGGATAAACAAAGCTTATACGAACTCTCATGGACCCAAGAAAGTCTGGGTACCAAAGAAAGCTTGAGAATGTTTTTTGAATGTAGGCTAGCGTCAGAAGCAAAAGAAAATGGTACTTAGACAGTGGATGTTCGAGACATATGACAAGAGATTCAAGTACCTTCATAAGATTAGAGAAGGTAAAAGGAGGAACTGTCTCTTTTGCAGGCAATAGCAAAGGAAAGATAAAGGACTTAGAACAGTATAGATTGGAAGCCTTGCTAGCAGTAATATCTCATTAGTCAAAGGACTTAACTACAATCTACTAAGCATAAGCCAATTATGTGATGCTAGATTCAGAATAAACTTCAAGGAGAATATATGTTTTGGAACTAGTCAAGATTCTTCTCAGTCATTTATTGGTCGAAAGGCATGGAAATATATATCTTCTGGACATAAATTCAGAAACTGCCAAGTGTCTTATTTCAGTGCAAGATGAAGCAAATCTATGGCATCGCAAGCTAGGCCATGTCAATATGAAACAAATTTCAAAATTGTCCACCAAGAAGCTCGTTCGTGGACTTCCTATTTTGAGCTACAAGAAGTCTGAACTATGTTCAACATGCACCTTAGGGAAACAAGTATGAAACTCTTTTAAACCAGTAAAACATGTTTCTACAAATCGTGTTTTGCAGCTTCTACATATGGACCTCTTGGGACCAACAAGGACTCAAAGCATAGGAGGTAAGAAATATTGTCTGGTTATTGTAGACGATTATTCTCGATTGACCTGGGCATTGTTCCTCGCTAATAAAGGGGAAACTTTCTCGTATTTTTCAAAATTTGCAAAAAGAGTCCAGAACAAGAAGGGTTATTACTATTACAAGCATTAAAACTGATCATGGAAGAGAGTTTGAAAATCGAGATTTTGTAGACTTTTGTGACAAAAATGGTTTTCAACATATTTTCTTCTCACCCTACACTCCAGAACAAAATGGTGTTGTAGAAAGGAAAAATAGATCTTTACACGAAATGGCTAGAACTCTGCTCATTGAAAGCAAGGTAGCAACTCGTTTTTGAGTAGAAGCAATTTCTACTGCTTGCTATATTATTAACACAGTGTTTCTGAGACCTATTCTTGAAAAAACTCCTTATGAAATTTATAAAGGAAGAAAACCAATTGTCTCTTATTTTTATATATTTGGTTGTAAATGTTTTATTCTGAAAAATGCAAATGATCATCCGGGCAACTTCGAAGAAATATCAGACGAAGGAATATTTCTGGGATACTCTATCACAAGCAAGGCATATAGAGTATTCAACAAGAATACTTAGACTGTGGAAGAATCTATGAATGTAAGATTTCTAGAACGAGATCAGACTCAATAGAATCAAACTTCATTCAAAGACCCAGAACTTGCTATAGATCTTGAAAAGTCTGTATATAGTAGACAATTTGATCCAGTTCAAAAAGAAGTCACAGAAGATCAACAGGAACAAATTTTGACTCAAAAGGACTCAATTCAAATATTTGAAGGTTATGAAGGAAGTGAAAAATACAACAAGAATTGGAAGCAAAAATCTAGTCATCCTTAGAATCTGATAATTGGCAACATCGACGAAGGAATACGAACTAGATCAAGGAATAAGAAAGAAACAAATGTACTAGCACTTATTTATGAGATCGAGCCAAAAGGAGTAGACGAAACTCTTGTAAATGAAAGCTGGATTGAAGCAATGCAAGAAGGGCTTCCACAGTTCAAAAACAATGATGTATGGGAACTAGTACCCAGACCAAAGGAAAGAACTGTCATTGGAAAAGAGTGGGTATTCGAAACAAAGTAAATGACCATGGAAGGGTAACCAGAAACAAAGCAAGGCTTGTAGCTAAAAGATACTCCCAAGCAGAAGGAATAGATTATGATGAGACCTATGCACCTATGGCTAGATTGGAAGCCATAAGACTTTTGTTTGCTTATGCATGTTGTCACAACTTCAAGTTGTTTCAGATGGATGTCAAAAGTGCATTTTTAAACAGTCTTATACAAGAAGAAGTCTATGTCAAACAACCCCCAGGTTTTGAAGAACACAAAAAGATGGATCATGTATACAAATTGAAGAAGGCATTATATGGATTAAAACAAGCACCTCGCGCTTGGTATGAAAGACTTAGTAAGTTCCTGATGAGCAATGGTTTTAAAAAATGTATGGTTGACACTACTCTTTTTTATTGAAAAAGAAGGTAAAGATGTTCTACTTGTCCAAATTTATGTCGATGACATTATTTTCAGTTCTTCTAATGAATTTTTGTGCAAGAAATTTTCTAAGTCCATGAGGCAAGAATTCGAGATGAACAAGATGGGAGAACTAACATTCTTCTTAGGTCTTTAAGTCAAACAAACGAAAGAAGGAACATTTATTTTCCAAGAAAAATACGCAAGGGACTTGATCAAAAAGTTTGGAATGGAAAATTGCAAGAAGACTAAAACTCCAATGTCTAGCTCCACTAAACTGGACAAGGACGAAGGAGGAAAGAAAATGGACTAGAAGACTTATAGAAGCATGATCAGTTCTCTACTTTACCTTACTGCTTCTAGACCTGATATTCTATTCAGTGTATGTATGTGTGCCAGATTTCAAGCTGACCCCAGAGAATCTCATCTTACTGCTGTGAAATGAATTATTAAGTATATTGCTACTAATCCAAAGCTAGGTCTGTGATATCCCAAGGGAACAAATTTTACACCTATTGGATACTTAGATGCTGACTTAGCTGGATGCAGAGTAGACAGGAAGAGTACGTTTGGAGTCTGTCAACTTCTGAGATAGATGCTAGTTTCCTGGTTTTCCAAGAAGTAGAACACTGTAGCACTCTCCACTACAGAAGCATAATATGTTGCTCTTGGTAGTTACTGTTCACAGGTTCTATGGATAGGACAACAGTTAAGAGATAATGGTAAGGAAGAAGCTTGCACTGAAATACGATGTGACAACACAAGTGCTATAAATCTTACAAGGAGCCCTATCCTTCATTCAAGAGCAAAACATATAGAAATTAGACATTACGTTTGGACCCTAGTTTGTTGAAGGAGGATGGACTCATTTCGATTTAACTAAATCATCTGAAGAAGAGTCTCCTAGGCATTTTGCACAACAATCTGAATCTGAAGGGATTGCCAAAGGTATGTCTTTAGCCGTCGTTACTCCTATTCAAGTAGGGGACAAGAGAAAGTATTTCGGCGTTATGATTTTCTGAAGAAGGGAGGCGCGTCAAATGATTTTTTTATTGAATATTTGAAAGATCATGGATACGGAAATGAGGTGAAGTTGATGGAGGTTGTGTTGGCCATTAGAAACCCAGATTGGGGCAAGTCGAAATAAAAGGATGTTGTAGAACAGATAGATTAGACGCCTAACCCTAAAAGTGGTGTTGAGAGTTTATGGGTGTTGACACCTAAATTTTGGCAATTTGTTTTGGTATTTATTAATTGCATAGGAAAATTAGAGATTAATTTCTAATCTCTTAACAAAAAAATTTCATTAAAATTGCATTGCATATAGACATTAGGGGCATTTGCATCACTAAATTGATATAAAAAAAATTTCAAAGAAAAATTGAATTTCAAAAAAAAAGAAAAAGAAAAGAGAAAAGAGGTCCGGGCTGGGGTTGGGCCCGCCCGGCCCCCCTTCCCCTTCTATCTTTCCTTCCCCCGCGTGGGCTCAGCCTGCTTTTTCTTTTCTCCCCGCGTGGGCTCAACCCATGTTTCCTTCATTCCTACCCCGGCCCGGCCCCTCCATCTTTCCTCTTCCCCCCGTGCGGGAAGAGCAACCTGCAGGAGCAGAAAACCGAAGCGAATTGCAGCATGGGCAGAAGAGGAGGTGCAGGGAGATGGCGGTGTTTAGGTCGGTAGGTCAGACGGCAGAAGCGAGGTCGGCAAAAGGCGAAAGCAGAAAAGGGAAAGAGAGAGCAGCGGGGCGGAGAAAGAGAGAGCAGCAGGGAAAGGTCTTCGGTGGAGCTTAGCCGAGAGAAAACCGAGACAAAAAAAGGACAGAAAAAAAAAAACCAAAGAGAAAAAAGGTAGAACTGAGAGAGAGAGCGGAGCGACCGAGGGAGACCGAGAGACTGAGAACGAGAGAGCAGAGGGAGAGAGTGAGAGACCGCCGGCAGCCACGCCTGACCTAAAGTCCACGTCTCGTTGCCGTGCCTCTACTCTTTGTCCTTGAAGCCAGCCGGTGTTTAGTCGCAATTGGAGCGAGGAGACAGGGCGAAGTCAGAGGTGAGAGAGCAAATCTAGAAAAGCATTTGAATGCCGCCAGAATCCATTTGTCAGCCGCTATCCGCCGTGAAGCCTTGCCCAAACCAGGTAGGTCTAGGGGCATTTTTTGTGCTGTTTCCATAAGCGTTGGGCCGAAGCTCGCGTCGACTAGTTCGGGCGAGCCCCGGCCCCTATCGTGCCTCCGTTTATGTCCCTGTGTGTACTGGAATGATCGTTTAGAAGCTTGGACCCGAGTTGATTCCTGTTTGAGCCAAAAATCCTTTGTTTCGACAACGCACACTCCTTGTTAGTTAAAATGCCTAAATGAAGCCTAGATTTTTTTTCTTGCCGGATCCGTGTTTGGTAGCTTAGTTCGTGGATGTTTGTTAGTATATTGTGAATCTTCCTTTGCCTTTGTGTTTTTCTTCATGTTATGACGATTTTTCATGAGTGGCTCGCGTCGAGTCGGGTGGGGATGTCCTCGGTTTCGACAACGGAGGGCATTCATAGTCACCGGCGGCCGACGGCATTCGGCGTTGGTCAGATGGAACGATTGACGCCGGACGATGACCTGGCACCCCTCTAAAAGCCAGCACAGGCTCGTCGCGTGCGGAGGTGGGCCGGCGAAGAAGCTACTGGAGCTTCGGTCGGGCGTGCATGGGAAACATACATACATGAAGAAGAAGACCAAGAATAAAAAAAGATTAAAGAAAAAAAAAAGGGAAAAAACAAAAAAAGGGCCAAAAAAATAAAAAATAGGGGAACAGGACGGGCTTTGCCGCGGGCATACTTCGGTTGGGTTGACTTGGTCACGGGCCGGTTTTCTTAGTTGGGCTAGAAAAATTAGAAATCAAAATTGGGTTTTTTTTAAGAAATTCGTGTGGGCCCTTTTGTTTTGTTTTTTTAGTGGGCTTAGGGTCGGCCCGGCCTTTTGTAGTCCTACCCGAATCGACAAGGTCCGAGTAAATTTAGTAGGTCGGGTTTCCTAACCCGGTCTGAATTATTTTTATTCAAAAATTCAGAAAATAATAAAAATTATTAAAAATATTAAAAAATAAAAAAATTCTAAATTCCAGAAATTTCATGGAAAATTCAGAAACCTGAAAATTTATAAAATTTTCGGAAAACTTTTTCTTTTAAAAAATTTGAAATATTAAAATATTGGAAATTCCAAAAAAGAAAAAAATTTCAAAAATCCCAAAAATTCCAAGTTTGTTTTAGAGTTCCCTAAAAAGCTCTAAAATGATTCTTGGACCAATTTTCTCTTAAAAAAAAGTGTCGAAAAGTCATCGGCCTAAGATTGTGTTTAAAATTGAACAAACTTTTACGACTTCACCTTAGGGTTTTAATTATCCTCGAATATAATTTCCCTTGAATACATGCTTAGGATGCGATGATTATGGTTTCCCCCTTACTTTAATTAGGATTGCCATTTATTTATCTTTTAATGCCAGGTATTTATTTTCCCTTGCAATTTATTTAATGTTTTCTTTAATTGTTGATTGTGATTTTGATGATTGCGCACTCACATGATCACCTCACATGTTAGTGGTTAAGTTTAAAATCAATCCAAACTGCCTGACAAAGAAAGTCTTTTGAAATGAACAAGATTAAGTACTGAAATGGTACTAATTGACTAATTAATGTAATTAAGTCCCTGACCCTAGACTCTTTGGTTGTGTAGAAAGTGAGGCACGCTTCCATGCCTCGCTTGGTTTCTAGCCGACCCCAATAAGCTAGTGGGGACTCCATATTTGAAGATTTTCATGAACACCCAATGTCACGCGAGATATGAGCTTGGGAGAGTCTATGTTTAATAAGGGTCTTAGACCCACATTTTGGACAATACCCCTAAACTTATTTATTTAGATATTTCTTTCCCCTTTGGAACGGAAAAAATAGGTTGCGACAATGGGAAGGAAAAAGAGAAGACAATGATGAGAGATTGTTCAAAAATTTTCAAATGAAAATGAGAGTGGTTGTTGTAGTTGACAAGCCAAAAGGAAAGCTGTTTCAGTCAAAAGAACATAAAGACTGCTATGCTTCTTTGTTGAACAGAGGTATAATGAATCATCGAACTGTACATTTTGAATTTCTAGATGCTATAGGAGTAAAGACAAGGAAGACGTTCAAAAAATTATAGATGGATGATTTCTGCATGCAGACTTCGAGGTCTATCTCGAACTCACTGTTTACATTTATTCGAATTTATCCTTTTATCTCCCAGCAAAATGTAGTTCAGTGTTTACGATGATGTTTCTGACATTGATGTGGATGTTCTGGTTGATATCATGAAAGAGAAAAAGGGGATACTTTAGGCCAATTGAAGTGTCGTATGAAACAGCCTGTAAGTATCTCACCACAGGAAATATCCTGAAGGCTAACATCACCTACTCTAGCCTAACCTCTACCAGAATCATTCTACATAAGATTGTGATCAACTGCATTAGGCCAAAAGCATCCTCAAAGACTGATATGGTGAAATTTGAAGCCAAAATGACGTGGGCTATTGAAAATGGTATCATGTTCACTCTCCCTCATACTTTGATGTTGCATATGTATATAATTGTTTTGAAAGAGAAGGGGCAATTACCATATGGAGCTCCTGTGACAAGAATATTTCAACATTTTAAAATTCAATTACCCTCTAAGTTATGCACTAGAACTCTATCCATAATGCCCATTGGAGAGAAGATCATAACTAAGATGCGTCTAAAGGATGCGGTTGAAGTTTCGAGAAGCAAGAAGAAGGGGACACCCAAATTAGCAACAATCACCACTAGGAAAAAGAGGAAAGGAAAAATAAGTTGATCTTCTCCAAAAACCAAGAAGAGAAGGCAAACAATTCTTCTGCAGGGTGAAGATGATGATGCAACTCTCTTTGATATCATCGCCTCTACAATGTAAACTGCATCTACTCTTCTTGAACACTTGGAAGCCAATAAGGAAAAAGAAGAAGGAGAGGAGACACAGAAAGAAGCAGAAGAAGTGGTTGACAAGGTAGGGGAAGAAAACCAACTCAAGGATGTAGATGATGATGATGTGTCAGAAGTAGAGGATGAAGGAGAAAAGTCAGAAGACTTTGAAGCTAATCCTGAGGAAAAAGAGGAAGAAGAACAACAAGAGGAAAGAATGATCATCGTAGGGGGAGAAATTGAAAAAACTCTTGACCAATCAAAAGCTAATGATCAACTAAGCAAGTCTTCGCCAAAGGCTAAGGGAAAACATCCAAAACAAGTTGTGGAAGAAAGGGTAGAAGTTACATCTCAGGGGAAGCATAATTTGGACAAGGCAACTTTTGAAGCAGATTCAACAAACATGTTAATTGGAGAAACCAATGTTCAATTTGATCTTGATCCTGACTATACCAGGATAGTTGATCTACTTATGCAGTTCAAAATTCAGCAATACGCCCTAGAGATTGATCTTCAGCTCTGAAAACCTCCTTGAATAACAAACTAGAGACTCTTACCCAGCAAAATGAGCAGAGTATGGCAAGAATGGAATCAATATTCACTCATTGCATCAACAAAGTTGAGGAGTCTATCATAAATATGGAGGATTTTCAACTTGTTCGAGTTCCTCGCAAGCCTTGAATTCAGTTTTCAAAAACAATTTCCCTTGATTTATCTTTGCTTGTGTGCTTAGACTTGGTTTTGGCGTGTTTGGTATGGTTTGTTTTACCTTTGCAGACTTTCAACCCTCTTGATGATGACAAAAATGGGGAGAATTTGTAGATATTATTTTTTGCGGTGTGGATGATGCTTATTATTGTGCTTATTATTTGCATGGCTTATTATATCATCTGCTATGCCTATGCATATATCTTGCATATCTACTTTGCCTAACATTTTTCTGTAGGAACGGAGAAATATCTGCAGGAAAGTTTTGTCACCATAAAAAAGGGGGAGATTGTTGAGAAAACTTCTAGTTTTGATGCTAACAAAACTTTCCGAAGTCTTAAATGAGTGATGCTTCTGATGTGTACTAAGGAAGAAGACTCGTGTGCTTAAACAATTAGTAAAGTCTATCGATTACAAAAGCAATCTCAACCAGACACAATATCTCATTTTGTCAAGAATCCAGAACGAGGATGAGGACCATAACGGCTATGAATTCCACTTACTTATATTGGTTTTGCTGATCAATAGGTTGACAAAATCAATTATCAAGACAACTTCCAAATAAGGATGAAACACTTATGGAAACCTAGATTTTGCTTATATGGGCAACCGAAATCTGAAGAAATTCAATATGTCTTCAATGGTTAGGAAATCTTTCCTTATGAACTCTATTTAAGAAAGGAAATGGAAGATAATCCTTCATGGTGATGGCCAACGGCTAGTTTTCGTTTGAAGGGAATACAAGGAGAACATACGACCAGTAGAAGATAGATAAGAATAGGCAATTGCAAAGTCTGATTCTATCTTTCATTGAATTGTCTCAAAAAGTGCAAAAATAGAGTGATTTAGAGTGAATTGCAAAGAAAAGTGACTTAGTGAGGGATCCTACCACTAAGTGTTTGCAATCAAGAACGTGTAATTATTTGTTGATCACATAGTGGATTTTAGCCTATTGGCTAATAGCGTGGAAGAGTAAACGTAAGCTTGACTAAAGCCGAACCACTATAAAACTATTTACAATATTCTTCTCCCTTACTCTTTTTATTTTTGATTGCTATAACATAAGTCTATCTCATCCAGACTAACCTTAATTCTTAAATTCTTCACCTATTACATCTAGATTTTGTGTTTATTAATTTAGCGTAAAATTTTTATTTACACCTATTAACCCCCTCTAGGTGTCGGTATTAGCAATATCTAATAAGTCCATCCAAGCATGTCCAAGCATCTTTGAGCTTTGTTTGTAAAGTGTGTTATTACAAGTAATGCTCCATAGAAAAGGAAATTTTGAAATAATAGTATATTCAATGTATCATAAGGAACGAGGAATTTGTATTGTCGTTAGAAATTTTAAATTGTTGATTTTGTTATAATAGTCTAGATAAAGGAAGCCGTTGCGGGTAACGTATTCCCACCATGTCTCGGGCCTTTAAAAGCCCAAACAGAAATTGTGCGCCACTAGTGCAAACCACTATTTATCAACGTTAATTACCGAAAAAAAGAAGTTAATTGGGCTTTCCTTGGGCCTATCTCAGTCCATGTATGTGGAATCGACGTGCTATGGACGCATGCACACGATGCACTTAGCCTGAAGTAGTCAAAACATTAGGTTCATGTCTACCATATACAAGCGAACTCATTGGATTCAACCTTACAAATTTGCCTAAAATTTCATTCCCGTCTAAGCCTTCTATTAAGATAAATTGTAATAATGTGTTACAATATATTGGACATTATTGTAATTCAAATATTTAAATAATTATGAACTAATTGCAGAAAGATCTCATTTTAATTTGAATGAAATTTTTTTGAGAAAATACCATCAAAAACTCCAAATTATGTACGTTGCAACACATTTACTCTAACCTATTTTCATGACATAAAAAATCTCAAACTATACACGTTGTGGCACATTTACCTTAAACTTTTTATTATGAAATTAAAATTCCAAACTTATACTTGTGTGATTTATTTAATCTCTATCTAGGTTAATAAGATGATTTTTCAACTAAAACTACATTATTTTTTTTATTTCGCTTAAGCCATTGAACTGTCATTGTCAACAAAGTTTGTCTTTCACTATCCATGAAGGTAAATTTTAAACAGTGCTCACTAACAGAATATTGACGTAGGGTAAATGTATCACGCAAATATAAGTTGGGATTTTTGGTATTGTAAAAAAATTTAGGCTAAATATGTTATAATGAGTATAATTTGAAATTTTTGGAGCTCTTTGCCCTTTTTTTTCTCTTCTAAAATAATTTCCATTTCTGAAAAAAGGAAAACACATTTTCCCCTCTTTCTGACGCTTCATCTCGTCCTCTTCCTCAAACACCCAAATCCCTCCAACCTTCTCTCGCTCCTCTCGATTTCTCTCTCTAAAATCCTCTCTCTCTCTCTCTCTCTCTCTCTCTCCATCGAGCCGCTGCGCAGGGTCGCGGACCACGAGACCGACGGTCTACTGGTTCGATGATCGGTGAGTGGACCTCTCTAAGAAGAAGCATTCCTCTGTGGAATTTTCTTCTGCTGAGTTGATCTGTCCTATCGTCTCTCTCTCCGCGTCGTTGCGTCCGCAAGAGAGCAAGAGATCTGTCGCTTTCGTCTCTCTCCCTCCTCGGTTCGATCCTCGGGTTACTCCCATCCCCCAATCGGGTCCCTCTCTGATTTTCTAGATCTGCTGGGTTTTTCCTTCTCAATCTCGTTTCGGTCTGTCCACGCACGCTCTCTCTGTCTCCGTGTCTCTTCGCTTCCCACTGGGCAATGGCGATTTCTCTCGACTCCCTGTCTTCCATCCTCGTCCACGAGACGTCGCCGTTGACCGCCGCCTCCTTGCCTTTACTCCTCGACGGGCTAGCTCTGCCGTTGCGCGCTGCCCGCGCTACAGCTGTCCGGGTCGCGACCTATCGGACGGCCGTAATTTTTTGTTCTCTTTATTAGGAAATGATATAGTAATGTAATCTTGCAATTCATGGCGAAGAGTGGGAAATAACGAAATGGCCGGTAACGTCGAGGGCGAGGGATCGAGTGGTGCGAGGAAGGGCAGGAAGAGGAAATGCAAAGCGAAGCTTCTAGCTAGCGAGAAAGTGGAGGTGATGATACGTGGCTTCCTCTGTGTGAGTGTGTGCGCTGTGTGTTTCTTTTTTATTTATTGTTAATTCATTATGACGTTTTATAAGGAATGAAAATTACCATGTCGTAGGAGTGATCAGTTTTCAGTTCCCATTTTTTATGATCGAAGATTGGACTGAACTGGACCAATGAACCGATCACTTAGGAAAAAAATTTTAAAAATTTTAAAAATACTATAATTATTGGTTTATTTCATTTTTTAAGAAATTAAAAATATATATTTTTAAATAAAAATAGTCGGTCCGGTTCTCCCCTTGCAACCAAGAACTAGATCAATGCCCCTGGAAACTAGACCAAACCAATCGGTGCGAACGATTCCTAATTCGGGCAAGCACATGCTTTCGTAACACGTGTAAGGAAATTAGTTTTTTTTGTTAAGGCCAAGCTGTTGGACTGTTCCCAATTTTTTCTTTTTCTCCTTTTTGGATCAATAACAACGCCTTCAGGCCCAAGAGAATTTAATGGCTATTCACAAAATTATAACTATCCTTAAAAAAATAATAGATATTCGAGGAAATTCACAAGGCAAACAACAAATTCCTCCACAATCTGCACATGGATGAGCTTGTTTACTCTCTGATAATCGCTTTCAAACTTTAATCAATGACAAGATATGGATGATTTAAATGAGAGCAGACTCGGTTTTGCTCATCCTATGCGACAAAGAACTCCCAACATGCGGCAATTTTTCAAGATTAGAGAATCAATGCTGCCATATAGTTTGCAAACGATGTAGAAAAAGGTTTTACCTCCAATCCTACGAACATGATGGGGCATTTGAGAATGCACAAATAGCCGCATCAATACCTTAGTTGTTTCATTAGTAAAATATATTATCATGTTTTTCGTAATTTTGATTGATATACTAAATCCATGTCTGTATATTATATCAAAATTGAAATGCTGCTTAAGGCTACCTCGGGCATTCGCTCTCTCCATAAAATCCATTTAGTTTGACTTCGCTTAATAATTTTGGTATAGAAAAATTAAAATAGTCTTTTTTGGCAAAATTAGAGGAAATGTTTAAAACTGAAAATGGATTAGAATAGGCCCAAGGACTTGGTGAGCCCAGGCTTGGCATGCGGGCCAAAACGGTGTGGGCATGCCCAGCTTGACACGGGCAGCTAGCTTGAAGATGCCAATGATTAATCGAAAATGTTCTTCACATTTGTCTTGGTTTGAACGAAACAATATTCGTCATGAGCAAATCAACCAACTCTCAGGACAATGTTTGTACATGGACAACACGGCAGCTACAACACCTTCCAAAGTCGGGCATGAGTTAGACTCTCGATGGGTGGAATTTCATAGTTGCTAGAGCTTGTCATGTTTTGAATTGTTTTCCTCCGATTCAGAAAGCTTAAAAGAAGATGAGGAACTATCATGTAGATTCGTACACACAATGCAATTGAAATGAAATTACTTGGTGAACATAGCCTCTCAATCCTTTTCTTTTATCAGTTGTCCTTTTTATAATTTCTAGTTAGTTGGTAGAACTCAAGCAGTTCCATAGAATAAGGCTAGATAAGTTACGCACCAAATATATATATGAAGCAGCTCTCTCAGCCCCGCAAAAACTTTGATTTTTGGGGAGGGGGCGTGGTCGGGGGTGTTTGCTTCACGGAAAATTAACTATCAAGAATATTTATTTTTTTTGTAAATGATTCTCTTGTTTCATTTATGAAATAAATTTATCAAAAATCATTTGCATCGTTAACCAAAACTTTAGACAGGACCTATCATAAATAATGAAAGCATTTCCATTCAATTAATTTTTCTAAGCGACAAAAACAATATTTCAAAGAAAATGATTTTACAATAATTGATTTTTTATGAAATATACAAACCCAAGTTCATGTCTTGTCAGAGTTGCAATGTTTTACACATCTCAATGTGCAAATTTTGGAAATACATGATAACTATTTTATTTCTTTATTTTTCTATTTTTCCATTCACTGGAACAAATTTTGAACAGAAATTTGTTTGATAACATGATTTCATTTTTCTATTTCTGGAACAAATTTTTTAGTCCAAAAATAAGTCTAGAACCTAAATGAGAAGTAAAATTTTTTACTTTTCTATTTTTAAAACAAAAATAGACATAAAAACTCCTTTCATTGTTGCCCTCACTATTAGCTGCTGGCCACCGCTTGCCACCGTTGGCATATTAGTGTGGAAACATTGGAAATTCTCCTTTTGTTTCCATGAAATTTATAATGTGCTATTCAACAAGATGGCATTCAGCAGTGTACATTATATTTTTAGGGTTCTGTAACAATTCATTGCTATGACTTTGAAGATTCTGTGTGCCAGCAATTATATGGTCTCTTACTTCACTGTCTTTATTTTGTCGGGAGGATGTACAGGACTACAGTTTACATGTTACACGGTTTTTTTTATTTGATTGTAGAGGACACTTTAAGGTTGTAATGTTGCCCGACTTTGTGCCGCAGATTGATGCTTATGTCAGTATTTTGACGTGAACAGCTCGAAATTCTGTCAATGGGATATTACACAGTTTCCTCACGGAAGAGAATGCCCTGACTAGCTGAAATTTCAATTAAAATTCTTGAGCAGTCTCATCAAGTTGTGCCTGAAACTTTGAGCCTGGCTTTTTTGTTTTCAAGAATGGATGAGTAGAATGAGCTCCAGCCTTCAAACCTTTATGTACCGTAAGTGCGCTCATTGAACGGGTGAAAAGAGAAAAAGAGTGAAACAAGCGGAAGCAATTACACTGAGTTGTGCCCTAGTTGAGAATTTAGTTCTTTATATTTTGCATTAGGCACTTGATGATTGCTGTCTTGTTCATTTCTAACTTGCAGGATGACCTTAGTTGAGCAACGATTGAATGTTTGCTTTCGATACGGAAATGTTGTTTGTTTGCATTGCTTTATTTCTTCCCCTTGCGGTCTTTGTTAGAAAGTTTGTTTTTCTCTGGACAATGCTTAATTACTTTGTACTTAATTTTGTTGACAGACTGGACTAAGTTTGGGATTCCATAAATGGGCAAGTTCCTTGTCCTGCATTCATTTTGGAATTTAAGGTCTTTGGAGATGTGTGATGCGTAGACCCATAAGCAATTGTGAAAAACAATTTTAACTTAACCTTTGCACAACCTCAAAGAAGAAAAAAAAATGATACCCAACCTAATCACTCAAGTTATATGTGTTAGGGAAATCCCTTATGATGTTTTGAAGATGACAAAATAAATCAAAAGGCTACTAACGTGTTTATTGAGTAACTTAGTGAAAAACGCACAAGCCGCTATGCAGATGGAAAGCTTCTGAGTCTGGATAAAGCAGACAAAGAAGCACATAAAGTCTCTGAGTCTGGATGAAGCAGACGGAAGACCCATACCAGACTGAGATTTAAGTCTAACTGTACCAGACTGAGATTTAAGTCTGACCGTACTAGACTGAGATTTAAGTTTGAATAAACCAGACTGAGATTTTAAGTCTGAACGAACTAGACTGAAAATCTAGGCAAATTCAGAACTTAAGACCATCAGACTTAAGATGAACCTACAGGATAAGATCACTAACGGTCAAGTATTTTACTTACTTTATTTATATTGATTCTGTTGTATCAAATTGATTGGCAGGATCAATCAACGGACAACTTCCAAAGAAGAATAGAATACTTATGGAAGCTTGGATTCTGATTGTATGGGCGAACAGAATCCAAGGGGATTCAATCTACCTCCAACGGTCAAAAAGACTTACCTTATGAAGTTTGTCCAAGAAAGGAAAGGGAAGACTAATCTCTTACGGAAAGAGCCAACGGTCGAGTGTGGCTTTGAGATTATATAAGGATAGGATGAGACCTAGGAGACTAGGTGTGGATAAATATATTCTAATGCTGATTCAATTCTTCACTAGTTGTCTGAAAAAGAGCGAAACCGAGTGATCCTAGTGAATTACCAAGAAGAGTGACTTAGTGAGACATATCATCACCAAGTGCTAACACTCAAGAGTGTATAATCACCTTTGATCATATGGTGAAATCCAGCCTATTGGCTGATCGCCTGGAGAGTGGACGTAGGCTTGTCTAAAGCTGAACCACTATAAACTGTGTTTGCAATATTCTCTACTCTCTCTATTTAATTTCAGTTTATAGATTGCAAAAGATTGTTATTGCTTGCGCATAAAATTCCTTTACACCTATTCACCCCTCCTCTAGGTGTTAATACTAGTTCCAACAATTGGTATTAGACGCTCGTGCTTAGTATCTTGAAGTGTTTATTACTTCAGAGCTAAAGATCTTTCATGGCTAGTATTTTTGCACCAGGTCTGATTGAGGGACGAAGCATCACCAGACCACCTTACTTTGATGGGAAAGAGTACAATGTCTAGAAAAACAATATGAAGGAATTCCTAAGATCTAAGGATCTGTTGGAATGGGATGTTGTTGAGAAAGGAATCAATCCTAATGTTGTATCAACATCTACTAGAAAAGAGGATGGCGAAACGCTTCAATCATCTGTTACTCTATCTCAAAAAGAGATAACAAAAAGAGAAGCTTTAGATGCAAAGGCTATCTACTCTCTTTATTGTGCTTTATCTCCTAATGAGTATAATCGAATTTCCTCTTGTGAAACAGCAAAGGAAGTATGGGATAGGTTGCACGTTACCTATGAAGGGACTGATCGTGTAAAAGAGACCAAAGTAAATATTTTACTTGGTCAATATGAATCCTTCAAGATGAAACGGGGGGAGTCCATAGGAGATATGTTCAGCAGATTTACTAATATAGTAAATGGGCTTGCATATCAAGGACAACTTGTCCCAGGACCAATGAAGGTCAACAAGCTCTTGAGAGGATTATCGAAGGATTGGAACAACGTCAAGACTTCAATCTGCGAGACTTTGAGAATTTCGCCTTTATCTGTTGATGAACTTATTGGAACTTTGCAATCTTATGAAGCGGAACGTATAAATGATGAAGATCCAGAAGGTAAGAAGTTAATTGCTTTAAAATCTAATGCTGATTTTAATGAGACAGATTTTGAGGAAGATAAAAAGGATGACGATGAGGAGATGAGGTCATTGATCAAAAAATCTGAACACCTTGTGAGAAAAAGAAGCAATTCAAAAGGAAAGAAGTCCACAAAGAAAGCCGAGATATGGAGTGACATCGAGTGTGAATCTAGCGATGATGAGGATTTATGCTTAATGGCGGGCATTGAATTTGAAGAAGACGAGGTAACATGTTCAAATCTTATTCTTGATGATGATGATCCTTTTGAAGAGTTATGCGCAAAACATAAGAAAGTGTTGAAGAATATCTCTAAATTGAGAGAGAAAAATTCTACAAATGAGACAAGGATCGTTGAGCTGGAAAAGGAGAATTCTTTTGTTAAGGAAGAGAAAGATTTTTTGCAAAAGGAAAATGATTCTTATAAGGAAGAAATTCCAAAAATTTGCAAGAAATTTTCTATTGGCTCAAAGACATCGGAGCATCTCCTCTCCATACAAATGCCATACTACAACAAATCCGGTCTCGGTTATGAGAAGGACAATGAGATCAATAATGATTTTCCAAAAGTAAATGAGAGATTGTGGCACAAACCTTTGATCCACCATTATCGAAATCATTTTAGTAAGCAATTTGTGAAGCCTATTGGATCTTAATATTTTAATTACTCGAATTGTGGTGATCATAATCACTTTAAGCAACAATGTCTACTTGATTGGAAGAAATCCAAGTCAATCAATTGGAAATTTGATGCTTCCTCTAACTAAAATGGACCCAAATTCATTTGGGTACCAAAGAAAAGATAAGTTGTTTTCTTGTAGGTAATAAAGGTAAGGAAGCGAGAATCTATTTGTGCATAATGTTCTTTTTATGCTTCGGTTGATTCTGATTTTATAATAATTATATTCTATAATTGGTTATATTGAAGGAAGAATCGTGTGATATATTTTTGGTAGTTTTGTGAGTTGGAATTTGATACGTGTAATTAATTTAATATCCTGCTTAGAGATAATCATGATTATTTGATCGGATTTTATGCTCTCTTATTTTGTTATATTTTGCAAAGAGAAATTCTATTTTATGAGATATTATCATGCGAGATATTTTCCCTTGAATTCTCTTTTGTGTCGAGCTTGGAATGAATATTTGAGTATCTTTGAAGATTTCCTATTTGTGCTCTAACGTGAAAGAAGGATCCAAATTCATGGATACCAAAAGAAAAAGAGCTTGCTGTAGGAAATTTTACAAAAGAAGAATGATTGCAAATCTATGCAAATCATTGAGCAATCAGAAGAATATTTCGAGTGATGATTGAGGAAGATCTTTTTCTAAAACAATGGTATATTTTTTAAATATATATACCTTGAGTAAGGAAATATTCCATCTTTATCATCCTGCCTTCCAAATTTATACACAAATTTTATGGTTCTAGATGATTTTTATGACTCACGTGTGATTTATATTAAAAAAAAAAAATCCCTTGTCAGATATTGCACATTTTTATTACTTGATTTGGCACGTGATAAAAATTCTACTTCGTTTTTGCATATTGCATCAATAATATCTTTTTGAAATTTATGCTTAGGGAAATCCCTTTAATCTTGAAAGATATTGTTGTATTTTGGGATTCACTTGCTATAATCTTAAAAGATATTTTGTATCAGGCAAGTTTGATCCGCAAATTGAAGGAAGGTATGTGCGTGATATTTTCTATAATTTGCAAAGATTATTATCTATTTTGCAAGGATTTGCAGGTGGCAAAAAATCTTTCCATATGAGGTTGGGAAAGCTTGATCCGAAATTATGGAGATTTTATACTATTTTCGAAAGCTCAACTCATTGCACAAAATTCTCACAAATTATTGAAAGTACATTTGTGCAGAAAGTTTGTTAAGTTTGTGCAGATTAAATTTGATTGAAGAAAACAAACTTCTATCTCAAATTTCAAAAGCAAGAGCATAGTGCAGTCGTTGTTTCTACAAAGGAAATAAATGGACAACATTTTGTTGAACATGCACAAGCCGCGATAAGTATTATTGCAAATACTGTCATGAGGACAGGGGGAGAAAGTAAATATAAAAAGAAATGGAGAATCGTGATCATTTCGAAAATGCAACAAATTGAGGGGGAGCATTGATCAAATATGGTAGATTTTTTTGAATTGATCTTGACATTGATTATTATGGTAAGAAAAGGTAAATTGTGTCTTACATAATTTAGTTAGTATATCATCAATTTCCATCACTTTTTGTCATTAGCAAATCACTTAATTATATTATCATTTTATTAAGACAAGGTTCGTGATCATTGGCAGATTTTTGTTGATATATATGAGCTATATTGAATATTCTTTATGTTCATATCAACATGATATCTTTAAAGTTTGTGTTTCATGCCTTATACATTTTTAAAGATATTATGTGAATTTATTCTCCACGTGACACCATTTTGCATTGTTATCGCTTTTTGATTATGTCAAAAAGGGAGAGAAAATATGTATATGCATATGTGCTAATTGGTTTATATTATTTAGTGCATAATATTGAGCTGCAATTATTTCTATATATTATTTTGCTCAATTTATCAATTATCTTCTATTTTATAATCTCCTATTTTGAATGACATTCATTGAATATATAAAATTTTGGAAATTGCATTATGTGCCTATGACGCTTTGATTTATCAATATATTTAAAAAGCATAATTGCACATCTGCATATTCAGAGATTGTTTTGTCATCATAAAAAAGGGGGAGATTGTTAGGGAAATCCCTTATGATGTTTTGAAGATGACAAAATAAATCAAAAGGCTACTAACGTGTTTATTGAGTAACTTAGTGAAAAACGCACAAGCTGCTATGCAGATGATGGAAAGCTTCTGAGCCTGGATAAAGCAGACAAAGAAGCACATAAAGTCTTTGAGTCTGGATGAAGTAGACGGAAGACCCGTACCAGACTGAGATTTAAGTCTGACCGTACCAGACTGAGATTTAAGTCTGAACAAACCAGACTGAGATTTTAAGTCTGAACGAACCAGATTGAAAATCTAGGCAAATTCAGAACTTAAGACCATCAGACTTAAGATGAACCTACAGGATAAGATCACCAACGGTCAAGTATTTCACTTACTTTATTTATATTGATTCTGTTGTATCAAATTGATTGGTAGGATCAATCAATGGACAACTTCCAAAGAGGAATAGAATACTTATGGAAGCCCGGATTCTGATTGTATAGGCGAACAGAATCCAAGGGGATCCAGTCTACCTCCAATGGTCAAAAAGACTTACTTTATGAAGTCTGTCCAAGAAAGGAAAGAGAAGACTAATCTCTCACGGAAAGAGCCAACGGTCGAGTGTGGCTTTGAGAGTATATAAGGATAGGATGAGACCTAGGAGACTAGGTGTGGATAAATATATTCAAAGGCTGATTCAATTCTTCACTAGTTGTCTGAAAAAGAGCGAAACCGAGTAATCCTAGTGAATTACCAAGAAGAGTGACTTAGTGAGACATATCATCACCAAGTGCTAACACTCAAGAGTGTGTAATCACTTTTGATCATATAGTGAAATCCAGCCTATTGGCTGATCGCCTGGAGAGTGGACGTAGGCTTGTCTAAAGCTGAACCACTATAAACTGTGTTTGCAATATTCTCTACTATCTCTATTTAATTTCAGTTTATAGATTGTAAAAGATTGTTATTGCTTGCGAATAAAATTCCTCTACACCTATTCAGCCCCCCTCTAGGTGTTAATACTAGTTCCAACAATATGCCCTTCAGGTCTCAGGTCGGGTCAAGTCAAGCACACTTCTCTAGTGTTTCGGTGTAACTATCAAGTGAACCGTTGACGCCATTACTTAGGACTATCCAATATTAAGTAGACCCCCCTCTTAAAAATATCTGACATGGGGTGGATATTCACACACAAAGTTATCAAGGGTCGAGGAGAATGGCCGTTTGCACACTTCATGGAAAATGATTTTCATGCAACTCATCATGGGGGACGGCATCTACACACAAAGTTGTCGAGGGGTAAGAAGAATGGCCATTTGCACACTTTATGGAAAAGTGATTTTTATGCAAGTCATCATGTGAGATGGGGCATTTTTTCTTTTTTTTGTCAAAACACAAATTTTCATTTATCTAGTCCAAAATGATAGGGCTAGAGAGATGGGCCTCAGTACATAATAAGTTCCATAGACATACGGGTGGAGATTGGACCCAATTCGGTGGTAAACCCTATTTCCTATAAGTTTTAACGACCCAGTATGCTATTGCATTAGCCTCACAAGAGATGGGGCATTAGGAGGCATCAAGTTTGCCACAAACAAATGGCTTCAATGTAGTCGACATCTTAATTGTCACATGATGTGATGGTTACATTTGATGTGGATACATTTTAGTTTTCAAAACTCGAGAGAATGTGGTATGAAAGGGCGATATAGGGATGTTCACCCTTCTACAAGCATAATTGAACCGGCGGATCTATATATTTGATTTTCACAAGTCAATTGGACTCTAGGTTATTATTTGATTTCCCCGTAACATCTAGAATTTAGGCATTTAGATCATTACAACTCCCCTCAACCCATGAAAGGGAAGACCCTAAGCCGTAGACTGCGCGATGGATTTTTTTAGAAACTACATTTTGCTTACCATTTTCATCTTTTACTCTTGAAATGAAAAGCCAAATTGTGCAAAGGCGAGGCACTACATGACCCATCATCAATTAAATCTTAGTGAAAGAAGAATGATACAAGGCAATAGTTCATGGCTAGAAGATTGAAGTGACCACGAGCAACCATCACTTAACAGATCTTTTGAGGAGGCAAATTTGAAGTTCAAATTGAATTGATATTTAGACTTCAAATCACTCTACTTGTACTTCAAGGAAAAAAGCAACGGTAATAAGTTTTTTTTTCCTGCCGATCAAAACAAAAAATGCCCTTAATCTACATATTTAAGTGAAAAATGGGTTTTATCTCACTTTTTTGATTTCCCATTTAGCCCTCAGTTACATATTACTTTAATATTTTAATATAATTTGACTTGAAAGAGAACAATGAAAAGCAGGCCAAAGAAAGAGAAAATAGACAAAAGGAAAGGCCTATTATATTTCAACAATTCTATAGTGCCACAACTAGTTTCATCCATCTCTTAATTTCTTCTTTTATATTTTTAAATAAATGCTTGTTTTAATCAATGAAGACGACCGTATAGGCGTGTAATGCGGGCATGAAAACTGTATATTTTTCTTTTTTTGAGGCCAAGCTACTGTTAGTTTCATTTAGTTAGATTTCGCTTTAAAATTTTCAATATGGAAATATTAAAATGATATTTTGTTGGATTAATATAATTTATCAGTATTTTTTGTGAAGCTAAAGGAAATGTTCAAAACAGAAATGGGGTTGCAATTGGCCAAAACATATGTCGGGCCCGGGCTTCGCATGCAGGCCATAAAGGCCAGGCCCTGCCCAGCTTGACACGCAAGGCTCATGGGCTGAAGGCATTGAGCTTGGCATGCCTTACCAAACCCAAGAAAATCTGTTGGTCAAAGGATGAAAAAGATGCCAATGATCAATCAAAACGAAAAAACCGTGCAAATCCACAGACTCTCAAGGCAATGTTTCCACTTGGAGAACATAGCAGGTGTTGTGCCTTCCAAAGTCTGACACATGTGTGATTCAGAAAGGTCAAAAGAAGATTAGCAACCTTAGTAGAGATACTATGCCATTGAAACTAAATGACAGTACAAACTAAGATGATATTATGCCCAAATTCTACATGCTGCTCTCCACCTTATTTTCTTGTCCAGGAAGTGACAACTTGATCTTGTTGAGTTTACCCATGACAGTTTTCATGTCCGTTCTTTCCTCAGGCAAGTCCTTCGAACATTCCAGTCCTAACTCTAGGATTGGTAAGACTATCCTCTCGAGTTCCGAAAGTGTCAAATCTTGATGATTCATGCTAAGGAGTTTGCTATCCACGATGTCAAGCGCTTTGTCTGGAATCGCTGCACTTACCCATTGCGTCAAGCTCATATGTGCATTGAACATTTCATCAGTTGGCTTCTTTATAGTAATCACTTCCAACAACAATATGCCGAAACTATAAACATCTCCTTTTTGTCGAGACTTTTCCTTTCAAACCATATTCTGCAAGCATCACAGATTGTGAAATAAGAATATTTTTTATTGACCTTTTACTTTTTGGGACACAAGTAATGAGATCAAAAGACATACAAGTGTTAATATATCTCTATTATATTTTACTATTATATTGGTAATCAAAGGCTTGAATTAGTTAAAATTCGGCAAATGTACCTGGAGCAATGTAACCAATCGTACCAAGAGTTTGGGTCTGTGTTTCAAGCTTGTTCATAGCCAAAATCTTTGCAATTCCAAAGTCGTAGACTTGTGCAACCATATCCTCATTTAGAAGAACATTGCTAGGCTTCAAATCGCAATGCACGATGGGTTCCTCTTGGCCATGATGGAGATAATCGAGTGCCGTTGCGACATTAACCATTATCTTCACTTGTTGACAGATACCCAAGTTGTAGTTGTTGGAGTATAGCCACTTCTCTAAGCTCCCATTGGGTATGTATTGCAGCACAAGAACTCTCAAACAGCATTCGTGCAAGAGCTGATCACCTTAACAAGATTTCGATGCCGGATCTTGCGGAAAACCTCGCATTCTTTGTCAAAAAATTTTAGGGCGCTTTCAATATGAAGATTCAATACTTTGATTGCGACGTTTGTCTCATTGGTTAGAGTCCCTTTGTATATAGAGCTAGAGATTCCTACTCCAAGCAAATTGCTTTCGGCAAAGTTGTTAGTAGCTAAGCAAAGCTCCCGATATGATATCATGGGGTGGTCAATTCTAGGCGGGTTCTCCACTGAAACTGGATCAATTTTACTAATTTTCCCATGCTTTCTAAGCAAGCAAATGACAGAGCCTAAAAGTGTGGCCGATACAATTGGCACCATAATGTACAGTAAATGGAGCTGCTTATTGCTTGATGATTTCTTTCCATCTACTCTACAACGTGGGACTTGAAAATTTGCATTTCCACAAAGTGCTTCATTTCCAATGAAAGAGAGAGCTGAGAAATTTCGAAAAGGCCCGCCATTAGGAATCTCTCCTGATAGTTTATTAAAGGACAAGTTCAAATTTTGTAGATGTGTAAGTCCTTCCATAGACTCAGGTATCATGCCTGATAAATCATTGTAGGAGAGATCAAGGAAGTCCAAACCTTTGAGGTTGCCAATCGATTTTGGTATCGGTCCTTGAAATGAGTTCCTTGACAAGTTGAGAGAAGTAAGGCTCTCCAACTCCAGGATAGAACTTGTTATGGCGCTGGTAAGTTGGTTCCAAGAAAGATCAATGTTCTCCAAAGCTCTCATTTTTCCTATTTCAATTGGTAGTCCTCCATTGAAAGAATTGAGTGACAGATTGACGAAGATGAGATCTTGAAGGCTCCACAGACTAATTGGTATAGCCGATGTCATGTTATTTGAACTTATGAAAAACTTTTGAAGGCTGCTCAGACTTTCAATGCAATTCGGGATCGATCCCGATAGCCTATTTTGGTGGAGGAGCAGCTCTCCTAAACCTGTCAAGTTGCATATCTCATCGGGGATTGGTCCTTCGAGATGTTTGTTATCAAGATACACAGCCTTTGCAGGCTTTCTAATTGTCCGATTGATGATGGGATGTTGCCGTCTAGATCATTATCACTCAACTGCAGGAAAGTCAAGCTCTTTAAGAAACCCATTTGGTTGGGAATCTGACCTCTGATTTGACAATTGGGAGCGGACAGAATTTGTAGGGAATTCGAGAAGTTTTTGATAGATTCTGGTAAGTTTTTGATAGATTCTGGTATGGAGCCACGAAGCGGGTTTTCTGCCAGAAACAAGGTTTTCAGTGATTGGCAATTAGATAAAGCAGAAAGAAAACCGAGCTTTGAACCGTAAGTATCTCCTGTTAGCTGATTTGACGGAACAGAAAAGGCTATGAGCTTCTTCAGGTTGCCCAAACTCATGGGTATGGGTCCGCTGAGTTGATTGTCATCGGCATCAAAAATGATTAGGTTTGAAAAATTCGACAAATACTGCGGGATGTTGCCGCCAAAGCCATTGTTTGCTAGATATAGTCCTCCCAAATTCGGGAGGCTTAGATCACTACCCGAGGGAAGGCTTCCAGAGAGGAAATTATTCGCCAAATGAAGGTAGCAGAGCGAAGAAATATTAAAACCTCTCGAGGCACTTCACCAGTTAGCAAACTATCCCGAAGGCTCAGCCTTTGCAGATTGAACAAATTGCCAATCTCACTCGGAATCTCCCCTTCGATGTAGTTAGATCCTATGTCCAGCTTGTGCAGGCTGGACATGTTACCAATGGTTCGAGGAATCATGCCAGTCAAATTATTACAAGCAATATAGAGCTTTTGCAACTTTTGGAAGCTGCCTATATCTTGAGGAATGCTTCCTTGAAAACAATTGAATGACAACCACAATATGATAAGCTCTTTGCATTGGGTTAGCGTCTTTGGTAGCAGGCCGCTGAATTGATTATGACGCAGTGAAAGCGCCTGAATGTTAGGCCAATGGTAACAAAGGTCGGAGGGAAGACTTCCAAAGAGATAATTATCTGTCAAATTGACCCATGTGAGCGATCTATTGAAAAGTGCTGAAGGAATCGAACCTGTGAGAGTGGCGTTGACCAATACAATGACCTGCAATGTGGATATGTTGCCCAGGGAGCTTGGAATTCGACCCCTTAAGTCATTTGAGCTAAGGTCTAGCTGTTGCAACTTAGGGAAGGCGCCGAATTCCCCTGGTATGCCACCCGTCAGCCTGTTCATCGCGAGTGACATGACTTCGAGGTTTTGGTACTGGGCTAAGATAGGAGGAATGCTTCCTTCGAACTGGTTAAATTCGAGTATAAGTTCTTTCAGGCGGCGTAAACAGCTGATTTCTATTGGAATAGTGCCATAAAAACTGTTGTTGCGGAGATCAAGAGAAGCCAAGAAAGAAAGATTGCCAAGGAAGGGAGAGAGTCTTCCTTGGAGACCCATGTGCGAGAGGTCTAAAGCCGTGACTCTCTGCCTGTGGTTGCTGCAAACGACACCGATCCATTCACAGAAATTTGCTTCCACAGTCCAATTGCCGCCTTTGATGGTGTTCATTGGATCGACTTCGATCACCAATTTGACGTGGAGGAGAGCATCTTGATTAGTGAAGTTGCTGGAGCAAATGGTGGGCTGAAACATCAATAGAGAAGCTAACAATACATCAAAAAATGCTAAAAAGATGAGCTTCTCCATAATGAAGAGAGTAGGTTGCTTTATAACCTTTGATGGTATTCATTTGTTCTTAGTATTCATTCCAAAACCTACCACATGGTCCTCTCAATTTAAAACAAAAAAAAGAAAGACTAAACTACCAAATGATGCCCCAATGGTAGGTTGCTTTCCAACAGTAGGTTGCTTTTCAATATGAGAATCATGACAAACTGCACGATCCGCTATTCAGAAATATTATATAGGTTGAAATTTTATTTTGATCGGCAAAGTTCTGATATGATAATCCCAACTCATTTGCGTTTTATTATTTAAAAGAATGCTATTCACAAATACCCCACAATTTAACCCAAACCATAATCATGTGTTGAGACCTTCCGTGGTTATGGGGAAGTTGAAGAACCCCTCAATCATGTCTGATTCAATAAACGGCCCGTTTTTCCGTTTACGTGTACATACTTGATTTTCAACTCTGTGAGGACTCAAGTGGACCTTTGACTAATGCTCCATAAAAGGTGATTCGCAGTCTCCCATGGCAAGTTGACGGATTATTAAATGGGCACGAATGACTCCCTCACAAATTAACGCTTATGTTTAGTACAGGCCATCTTAATCCTTACTAGTCGTAACTTGATTTTTTCATTCAATTATTCAATTTGATTTAATTTGAAGCTGTCACTAATATATTGTGAGTTGACTTGGAGTCCGAGTAGGATATGGGAGTACATATTATACTCACAACCCTCCCTCAAAGGCCATATGAAGTGTCCTATTGTAAGTTGATAAATGATGCCTCATGCAAAGTGGCGTCTATGCCTAGCACAAACCATCCCCAACCTTTCTGATCACCATTTGCTTTTCTCATTCAGTTATTGAATTTGATTTTATTTGAAGCCAACACTAATTTATTATGACCCAATTTGGAATCCGAGTAGAATGCAGGAGTACATCTTTTTCTTGCAAACCATAGATAGTAGATACGAGAACTTATTACGCCAAATCAATTTAACACATTTTCGATACTTTTTGTCTCTGTTTTGAAAACGCTTTGCATGTAATCTTGATTAGTTTTATTGTCTAACATGTGAATGGCGATCATGCAGGGGAGCGCAGGCTATAAAGATAAACAAGCAATAATTAAGCAAAGCCAAATGAAATAATTAAAGGTGTTATAAAAATAAAAAATAAAAGACCGTGCTGTATTACACATAATTAGACAAGGCCTTATTATTATTGAGCCTCGTGATAAGACCCCTGAGCTATGAGTCAAAACTCAGGTGAGTGCCTGAATGACTTAATCTAAAATCCTATGCACAAAAAGACAAGCATAATTTAATGAATTACTAAAGTACATGAGATTAGATTAAATCTATGATGCGGTGATTAATGGGATGCAACCTGCATCTAATCCTCATTTACGTTTCTATTTAATGGAATTAAATACGGTTAAGTCTAATTACGGAAAAATACTATTTATCTAAATTGATTGATGAATGACTTCCTAAATGAATATATTGAATACTGGATTTATTTAATGGATGCCAAATTAATCAATTAAATAGCTAGATGGAATTTATACCAAAATAAATTAAATGCTATAGTAGCAGAGTGTTGAAGCTAGATATCTAAACTAATTAGATGCCTAAACGAGTCAAATACCGAATCTAGTTACTGAAGTGAACAAATTAGCTAAATGACTAACCTAACAAATTAAGTCAACTAATTGAGTATTGAATTAATCAAACGCCTATTTAATAAACACCTCATCAATTAAATAAACGCCTAAATCCAAAATTGAACACAGCCCAAAATTAACTAATTCTTAAATTAATTGCCACAATCCATTACATGCCTGAAAATTAATCTAATCTGATGGGGTTAGGACACTAGGAGTGCCATAACTTTCGTACGGCATTCACTTTGGTGCCAAAACTTTTTTTTCACTCACTTGAGTGCCACATCGGAGTAAAATCATTCAGTTAAGTGCCACTTCCGACCAAAAATCGTTCAGTTAAGTGCCAAAATGCATACGTGGAAGTTTTTAATATTTTTCTTTTTTTTTTTAAAATAAATTTCAAAGCCGACGTGGACTTTTCCGGCAAAACGATGCCGTTTCTACTCTTTTTAAAATTTTTAAAATTTTTTTTTGCTTTTTTTGTTTGTTTTTTGTTAGGGCCGGCGAGGGCCATCAGTGACCCTCACCGGCCTTAAAGAAAAAAAGAAAAAAAATCAAAAAAATCAAAAAAATTAATAAATATATTAAAATATATTAAAATATTGTTCACTGGCGCCAAGTCAGCTTTTCCGGCGGCCACGTCAGAATTGGCACTCAAGTGAACGTTTTTTAAAACTTGTGGCACTCAAGTGAGCGAAAAAAAAGTTTTGGCACCAAAGTGAGCGCCGTACGAAAGTTATGGCACTTCTAGTGTACTTACCCCTAATCTGATTAAATTAGATTAATCAAAATTAAAATTGCTAACATGATAAAATTATGAATTAATCACAAAATCTATTATGTAAAAACTCCCAATCATGCAAGAACTCCTTTTTTTTTTTTATAAAACCGAATTAAACAATAACTAAACTCTCCAATCATGACAGAACTTAGATATTAACCAATTAGAAAACCGAAAAATCTAAGTGACTCCTAAAATAGTTAATCTAGGTAAACAATAACTAAAATTTTTAAACTTAGGTGTAAATTTAATTAATGTACTCCGCATGCAACTTACTAAATTATACTATTCAAAGATAAAAGTTTTAAAATAGACTATATGCAATGCATGAGCAAATAACAAGGGTTCGATATTCTTTTATCTCAAAAATCCGATTCCCAGTGTATGAGGTGTGAGATACTGAATGCAAGAACGTGTAATATTGAATATCCTAAGTATGACAACTACGTAATATGATGGCATAAATTGTAATTAAAGCATCCTGTAATCACTCTCAACTAGAGAACACCAACGCGGACAATCGCGCGCGACGACCAAGAAGTGTTCACGAACAGAAGGATGATCATGGACTGATGAGCTTGAGAGGTGACTGCCGTGACCGCCGCCTTGGGGGGGGGGGGTTGTTGGTGGGAATTTTCTAAAATTTACAATTACGGATTCTAATTCAATCTAAACTCTTCAACTTGGCTAGTGCAGTCCTAAACCTTTTAAATTTTTTAATATAATCCATTCGATCAATTTAGGCTAGAAATCATTGATGTGATGATCTAGTTAGTACAAAGCATCCTATACAGCATAGTCCGCGTCTAACATAGATGATCTTAAATGAAACGACATAGTTTTGAGTTTGTATTTTCAATTTTTTTTTCTCCTATTCTTTCCTTCTCTACTATTCATCTTCTTCCCTCTATCAGAAGGGCCGCGGGGTCGCTAAGGCCTCAACGATGGCCGGCAAGGTGGTACAAGCCCTTGCCAAGATTTTGCTCAGTGCTGCAACCCTTGCCTATGGCCAATGAGGGTCATTGGAGGAAGAAGATGAACAATGAAGAAGAAAAGAATAGGGAAAAAAGAAAAGAGTGAGAAAAATAAACTTAAAACTCATTTTATTTAGTTTTGTCCATGTCTAACGTTGATCATGCCACATAGAATAACCATTATTAACTAGACGGTCACATTAACAATTTCCAGTTTAAATTGACTGGATGAACTATGTTAAAAAAAGTCAAAGATTTAAAATTATATTAGCCAAATTAAAAAATTTAGAAATGAAATTTGTACATTAGATTTAGGACTTTTTAAGTAATTTCCCCTGATAACGTGAGCCGTGAGTAGGGACCACGGATGGAGGTGATGAACGTCAAAGGAAAATTCGGTGGTGGATGGGGGCCACCGGTGGGAGCGCCTTTCCTGGAGAAACACCATCAGTGGAACGCCGATGGGATTTTTGGCCTTGGGAAATTGAGAGAGAGAGAGAGAGAGATATCAAGCATAGAATGTGTTGTAAGTAAATGCCTTAATAGGGTGGATTAGCCGAAATTAATAGGGCCTTGCTCACATGAGCTTAGCCGTGACAGTCCAAATGAAATTACGTACTCCACTCTATTTAGCATACTAGGCCAATATTGATGCGATTCACAGGTGGGCCAATTTAGAATGAAATTTGTGAATGCGGACACCTTATTACTAAATGAAAATCTTCTTAATGCCTAATTGTAAAGTGTAATCAAAGTTAAGCAATATTTATATTTTGTTTAGGGGGTCAAATTCTATAATTGTTGACGAATTCCATACCTTAATTTTCATGAAATAAATGACTAGACTAAAAAATTAAAATTTAGATATCTACAATAACTAGGAAAAACGTCAACCGTAAGAAATGTTTCATAATTTTTCAACTCTCAAAAGTTGTATTTTTAAATTTATCCTAGAAAATTCATAAAATTTTAATTGAATCTAAACTCTTCAACTTGGCTAGTGCAGTCCTAAACTTTTTAAATTTTTTTAATATAATTTATTCGATCAATTTAGGCTAAAAATCATTGATGTGATGGTCTAGTTAGTACAAAGCATCCTATACAGCATAGTCTACGTCTAACATAGATGATCTTAAATGAAACGACATAGTTTTGAGTTTGTATTTTCAAATTTTTTTTTCTCCTATTCTTTCCTTCTCTACTATTCATCTTCTTCCCTCTATCAGGAAGGGCCGGTGGGGTCACTAAGGCCTCAACGATGGCCGGCAAGGTGGTACAAGCCCTTGCCAAGATTTTGCTCAGTGCTGCAACCCTTGCCTATGGCCAATGAGGATCATTAGAGGGAAGAAGATGAACAATGAAGAAGAAAAGAATAGGGAAAAAAGAAAGAGTGAGAAAAATAAACTTAAAACTTATTTTATTTAGTTTTGTCCATGTCTAACGTTGATCATGCCACATAGAATAACCATTATTAACTAGACGGTCACATTAACAATTTCCAGTTTAAATTGACTGGATGAACTATGTTAAAAAAAGTCAAAGATTTAAAATTATATTAGCCAAATTAAAAAATTTAGAAATGAAATTTGTACATTAGATTTAGGACTTTTTAAGTAATTTCTCCTGATAACGTGAGCCGTGAGTAGGGACCACGGATGGAGGTGATGAACGTCAAAGGAAAATTCGGTGGTGGATGGGGGCCACCGGTGGGAGCGCCTTTCCTGGAGAAACACCATCAGTGGAACGCCGATGGGATTTTTGGCCTTGGGAAATTGAGAGAGAGAGAGAGAGAGAGAGATCAAGNCTCCTATTCTTTCCTTCTCTACTATTCATCTTCTTCCCTCTATCAGGAAGGGCCGGTGGGGTCACTAAGGCCTCAACGATGGCCGGCAAGGTGGTACAAGCCCTTGCCAAGATTTTGCTCAGTGCTGCAACCCTTGCCTATGGCCAATGAGGATCATTAGAGGGAAGAAGATGAACAATGAAGAAGAAAAGAATAGGGAAAAAAGAAAGAGTGAGAAAAATAAACTTAAAACTTATTTTATTTAGTTTTGTCCATGTCTAACGTTGATCATGCCACATAGAATAACCATTATTAACTAGACGGTCACATTAACAATTTCCAGTTTAAATTGACTGGATGAACTATGTTAAAAAAAGTCAAAGATTTAAAATTATATTAGCCAAATTAAAAAATTTAGAAATGAAATTTGTACATTAGATTTAGGACTTTTTAAGTAATTTCTCCTGATAACGTGAGCCGTGAGTAGGGACCACGGATGGAGGTGATTAACGTCAAAGGAAAATTCGGTGGTGGATGGGGGCCACCGGTGGGAGCGCCTTTCCTGGAGAAACACCATCAGTGGAACGCCGATGGGATTTTTGGCCTTGGGAAATTGAGAGAGAGAGAGAGAGAGAGAGATCAAGCATAGAATGTGTTGTAAGTAAATGCCTTAATAGGGTGGATTAGCCGAAATTAATAGGGCCTTGCTCACATGAGCTTAGCCGTGACTATCACGCCCCGAACCCCGAGCACGCGACAACCCCTTACCATGGTCGATTGAAAGTGACGTCTCAGGACTCGTCGACGACCATTCGTTTTAATCTTTCATTATGCGCAAGCGGAAGACGAACCATCCCTAGTCCAACAAACAATCAATCAATCAATCAGGGATAGAGGGATGAACAGCAGAAACCTTGACTACTCATTTATACAATTTACTGGATTAACCAACGGAGGATCGTCTTTCGAATTACAAGCCCGACAAAAGGGGCCGATCCATCCTCTAAGCCAAACCAAAAAGGAACTAGGCTAGGCTAATCCAACTGTACAAAATGAACCCTCGGGTTTAACACCACGGTCATTCGGACCCATCGAACTCGACTCCGTCAGGTCGATCACTGGAGAAATGGGGGCAGGATTCTCCACTGTGGGTGCACCATTCTAAAGACCTGAAAAAGGTTAACCACGACGGGTTGAGATAAAATCTCAGCGAGTTCTTCCCCTAAGCCCCGGTTAGTACACCAACTCAACCCGGGGTATCTCTCCAGAACCACCCCTCCCACAAACACCCAGCAATCAGCAATCAAACCATAGACAGGTTCAACCAACAATCAGAGGTCGGTTCGCATGCAACCTTACTCGGTATGCCATACCCTGCACGTTAAATCTCATTCAATGCAAGCAATGCAACCAACAATCGAATAGTCGGTTCGCATGCAACCTTACCCGATATGTCATACCCTGCACGTTATAAGTCAGCACAATACACGCAATGCACATGGCCATTAGATAATGCAGTTCATCAATCACATGCGAGTCGCATCACAAGCGATCTCACCTGGCCATTGCCACCCCTGCACGTTATCAATTCATGCATGCGTGCCATAAATGATATGATCACCTCATGCATAATCGGAACCAATGATGCCATGTTTTCTCATGCACTCTCGCATTCACATGTTTTCCGATTATTATTACCCCACAGGGCTACAACTTGGCCGAGGTGCAACGGCGCTACGGCGCCCTTCCTCCACAGAGGTGCAACCGTGCCCTTTTGTGCCATTGCTACGGCGCTACGGCGCCCTTCCTTCGCAGAGGCGCAACCGTGCCCTTTCGTGCAGGCCGAGATGCTATGGCGCTACGGTGCCCTTCCTCCGCAGAGGTGCACTCGTGCCCTTCCATACCCTTCGAGGCGCCACGGTGCTACGGCGCCCTTCCTCCGCAAAGGCGCAACCGTGCCCTTCCATACCCTCCGAGGCGCCACGGCGCTACGACGCCCTTCCTCCGCAGAGGCGCAACCGTGCCCTTCCGTGCCCTCCCTTTCCATAATCTCCGATAAATCAAGTTCAACTTAGTGATCACGCAAGCATTCCACCACAATCCACTTATTATCTTTGAGCATTAGCCAATGCACACATGCTTGCATATAAAACCTCAAATCATTTCTCACAAAAGCAGTCCATTTCCAATGTCCCTCGGACAAACCATTTTCCCCACATTTCTCATAAAAGTGGTCCATTTCTAGTGTCCCTTGGACAAATCACTTTCTTTCTCATAAAGGCGGTCCATTTCCGGTATCCCTCGGACAAACCATTTTTCCCTTTTTGTAAAATTCACACGATTCATGCGAATGTTCATGCCACGACACATCAATTTCACTTCATATGATCAAGGCACATGAAATTATGCACAATTTCACTTCCGGATGAACAATGCCGTGAACAGTACCGTGAACAGTGCACGTGAACAGTACACATGAACAGTGAAATTCCGAATTTAATAATTAAATAATTTAATTCAGAAATCACATAATTTAATCAATAAATGCAGAAATTAAATAAATCAATTAATTAAAACAATTAATCAATTTAATCAAGCAAAGCATGCTTAATTAGCACATAACACACAATTAAGCATAATTAAACAATATTAAGCTAATCTAATCTTAACCATTAATCTAACCACCTATCTTAGGGCTAATGCACTTAATTAAACCCCTTAAACCAAAATTATCACTAACTAAACCAACCCTAAGCAAGTTTAGGCACTAAATAGGGATTAGGAGCTAAACTCACCCGTTAAGCGGGCTGGCAACACGGACGTGGCGGCGGCGACGAACCCGACACCCGAGGACATCACTCACGACGATCCAAGGCGGTCCCGGGCTCAACACAGCAGCAACAACTCGGAGTCCCCACTGCGACTCTGAAAAACTGACTGCACAGGAGGCAAGTCGCTGACCGGAGGAAAACGGGCTGCCCGGAGCTCCGGCGAGCGGCGGGCCAGCGATCGATGGCACCTGGGGGTCGAGGGGGAACCACTTGTGGCTGGTATGGGCGGTGGTTTGGCCGGAAAGGAAGGAAAATAGGTGAAAAGGCGGAACAAAGTTGCTGCAGGCGGAACAGTGACGGTCCGGCGAGCAGCGACTTCTGGCGGCCGTACAGGACGGCCGACAACTCCGTTCGGAAAACGGCCAACGCTATCTGAACGGTTTTCGTCTTCTGAACACAACGGCGGGTGGCACGGGCCGAGATTCCAACGGGAAGGCAATGAACAACTCAGATTTCGGTGAAAGGTCAAACTGAAAACCAGAATGAAGGAAGGAAAACCATGGGAGAGAAGGGTGTGCGGTTTGGGGAAGATGAAGATGAGAGAGAGAGTGAAGTGAAGGCTAAAGGATAAGGCTTATCAAAGCCATCAATGCTTGCCCCACTTGCCAAACAATGACCTCATCTTCTCTCTCTTCCTTTTTGACTTTTCTTCAAAATATCCAAGGGCATTTTGGTCATTTTCACCTTGCACATTTCCCAATATGTCCTTGGGCTGAAAATGAAAGGGCGGGCTTAGGAAATGGGCCGGAAAATGAATAGGAACGGGCTTGGGAATTTCTTGGGCTCGAATTGGCTCAAGGTTAGACAACGGCTCGGGAGGGTTAATGATTGGTTTGGCCCAACGGGCTCACTTGCTTGTCTCGGCTTTCCACGATGGCCGTCCCACCTTGGGCGTGAGGCCCACAGTATTCTTACTCGGCCCATATCCTCGTAGGCTCATTTCCTCGGTCCGAAAATTCCTTTCTCAAAAACTCGGCTCAGCCGACACTGTCGACTGTCGAGGAAGCATCGTCCAAAAGTCCGTCTCGGACGTTCCCGAAAATTCGAAGTCCAATCTTGGATTCTCATGCCTTGTCAATTTCGCCCGAATGCCATTTTGGTACTACTCAGACTGACAGGCGGCTTCGAGGATTCACGCGTAATCGACTCGTGCCAATTCACGTTCAAGACTTCTCGACACATGGACGTCCTTGACTACATGAAATTACGAAGGATTGATTCTTATTTCTAAGTACACGATTATCAAGGATCGACATAGGGCCATTCGCGGTTTCGATAATAGTAGACGGAATCACCCGTCATCCCATTATTTCTGTCCGCGAATCGACTTTTAGTCATCCCTGAAATCGGCCTGCATGACTACAGGATCGTCCTTACACAAGTCTCACGGTCGAGTCGTTTTCCCAGGTCAAGTTCTTTAGTCGCATGAGTTCTATTCTCATTAGCCTTTCCCCTCAAGGTCAATATCTCAGAATTGATCAGTTCCGAGTGAGATCAACCAACAATGCACTGGCGAAATTAACATTCAGTCTCCCTCAAAGGGCTCGAATTTCAGAACGTCACAGTGACAGTCCAAATGAAATTACGTACTCCACTCTATTTAGCATACTAGGCCAATATTGATGCGATTCACAGGTGGGCCAATTTAGAATGAAATTTGTGAATGCGGACACCTTATTACTAAATGAAAATCTTCTTAATGCCTAATTGTAAAGTGTAATCAAAGTTAAGCAATATTTATATTTGTTTAGGGGGTCAAATTCTATAATTGTTGACGAATTCCATACCTTAATTTTTATGAAATAAATGACAAGACTACAAAATTAAAATTTAGATATCTACAATAACTAGGATAAACGTCAACCGTAAGAAATGTTTCATAATTTTTCAACTCTCAAAAGTTGTATTTTTAAATTTATCCTAGAAAATTCATATACCACAAAGGACGTGCCACCGTCATCTGATATAGTTTTGAATGGGATAAAAAATGGTTAGCCACCTACATTGTCTTTTACTTTTACTTTTAAATTTTTATATTGGACTTTTATTTAATGTTATTAACCTTAAATATTTTAAGTTACAAATATTGACACCAAAATCTATTTTCTCGTAAAATCTTTTTAGTTTACTTTTGAAAGAAAATAGTTTTCCATTTCAAAGACAAAATCATAAATTATTTTGATAAGTCCATCCAAGCTTGTCCATAGTTATTTTGTCAAACCCATAGTAAAATATGCATATTAATATAAAGAAAAAGTCCGACCAAAAGAAAAATATAAAGAAAACGTGTCCCATTGTGGCACATGATTATATCTGAAATGTTATGCTTCTTTGAAATAAATTTATGATTTTTTTTTTCTTTGGACAAAACATATGTTTCTTTTTCACTAACAGATTTATGGGTTAGCATTTTAAACTTTTAAAAATAAGAAAAGCAGTATATGTCTTTTTTTAGTTATAGCTAATTTTAGATTGTGATCTATAATGATGGCCATGTGCTAACTCATATTATTATAGTAAGATTTATCCTTTAAAGAATATATATATATATGATTGATAAACAGGCATGATTTACCAATATCTGGATTTGAGTATCGAATGGGGATAACTTATTAATCAACAATTGTGACATTTGATGGGCACTCTAGTATAATAAGTTTAATTCACATGAGACAAGGATGCATAAATTTCCTAGTGGGGTTGAATATTCAGGTCCAAATGGAGGAACTTGCTCGCTAAAACCATTATGCCGATGTTATCAAGTTATAAAGCCCAAACCTATATTAAGAAGTGAAATTAAGGGTTGCTGCATAGGCTTTGAGTGCTATTTGGGCTAGTTTCAACATTCTCCATGAAAAAGACTTGATTTATTATTTGCAAAGTTGATGACTCAATTGGGTCATCAAGTAATTAGGACTCAAACACATTCTGTACAAATATTTAAGATTTCTGGTGCATTTTTGTTGTAGAGGGATTTTTTTTTTTAAAGTTGTGATTTATTTTTCAAACTATCGTACTTAAAATACCTTAAGATTTGTGTATAGATTGGCTTGAAAGAGAGGAAGGAAAATGATTTTATCAAATGATTCAGTATCTTGAACATAGGTCAATGCAATTGAATTATAAATCAGCAAAGGAGATTTTGAGGCTTGTATCATCATTTAGTGGAATGTTTTTGGGAATATACATGAATCTACCTTTCAAGTTATTTTCTTTTAAATATTATAAGAGTAAGAGTTGGGCAAGAAGAAAGCCACTAACCATCTTTTCTTTCCTTTGGACTTTATTTTTAGAACAACTTTTACTTTTTGTCTTTTTTTCACACAGAGTGACATAAAGTCATTGACTGTAGTTGAACCTCAATCATCCCGACCAATTCATACGCAAGAGTCAATCTTGAAATTTATTTCTCAATGCCTTAACACTTGAGACTTCCCTAAACATCTTCATCTATCGAAAATCTTATGCGATGGTACATGGGGATTTTGCTGGACATACTAATAATATTTCTCATTTGACATGTGATGGTTTTTGCCCATGCAAAATGCATAAGAGTTTTGAAATTAAAGCTTACTATTGCCTCACTAATGATTTTAATTGGAAGACATGCTCGTTGTTTAGAAAAGGAAGTCTTATTCGATATATGCGACACAAGGCAAGTAACATTTATTGTAGGAAGTAATTGAAACACCATATTAGTTCTACCATGACATCAGTTATACTGTATTTGTTTGTTACTTTCCTTGAAGCACTTGTTTTTTTTGGTGCTTGGATGAGATTATGGGTCGACGTCCTTGTCAACTCAGCCAGCATAACTTTTAATCAACTCAAACTTGTGGTTGTTGAGTTAGATTTTGTCTAAATAAGTATTATGAAATTTGATGGACACTCTAACATAGTAAGCTTAATTCACGGAAGATAAGGATGCATAAATTTCTTGATTGGGTTGAATATTCAAGTCCAAAGAGTGGAACTTGTTTGCTAAAACTATTATGTGGGTAATTATCAAGTCATAAAGTCTAAAGTCATTGACTGTGGTTGAACCTCAATCATCCGAACCAATTCATACAATTGAGTAAGAATTAGGCAAGAAGAAAGCGACTCACCATCTTTTCTTTCTTTTTGGAGTTTCCTTTTAGAGCAATATTTTATCATTTGTTTCTTTTTGCCACACAAACTGATATATAGTCATTTACCGTGGTTGAACTACAATCATCTAGACCAATTCATACAAAAGAGTCAATCTTGAAATTTGTAAGAGTAAGAGTTGGGCAAGAGGAAAGCCACTAACCACTTTTTCTTTCCTTTGGACTATCTTTGTAGAACAACATTTTACTTTTTGTCTTTTTTTCACATAGAATGACATAAAGTCATTGACCGTGGTTAAACATCAATCATCCTGACCAATTCATACGCAAGAGTCAATCTTGAAATTTATTGTTCAATGCCTTAACACTTGAGATTTCCCTAGATATCTTCATCTATCAAAAACCTTATGTGATGATACGTGGGGGTTTTGTTGGACATACTAATAATATTTCTCGTTTGACATGTGGTGGTTTTTTCCTATGCAAATTGCATAAGAGTTTTGAAATTAAAGCTTACTATTGCCCCACTAATGACTTTAATTGGAAGACATGCTCATTGTTTAGAAAGTGAAGTTTTATTCTGTAACATCCTGAAATTCGAGTCCTTTTTAGGAGGAATGAGCGTTAATTTCGTCAATGCATTGTTAGTTGATCTTACTCGGAACTGATCACTCCTGAGATACTGACCTTAAGGGGAAAGGCTAATGAGGACAGAACTCGTGCGACTATAGAACTTGACTTGGGAAAACGACTCGACCGTGAGACTTGCATAAGGACGATCTTGTAGATATGCAGGCCGATTTTAGGGACGACTAGAAGTCGATTCATGGGCAGAATATCATGGGACGACGGGTGATTCCGTCTACTATTATCGAACCCGCGAACGGCCCTATGTCGATCCTTGATAATCGTGTACTTTGAAATAATAATCGATCCTTCGCAATTTCATGTAGTCAAGGACGTCCATGTGTCGAGAAGTCTTGAACATGAATTGGCACGAGTCGGTTACGTGTGAATCCTCGAAGCTGCCTGTCAGTCTGAGTAGTACCAAAATGGCATTCGGGCGAAATTGACATGGCATGAGAATCCAATATTGGACTTCGAATTTTTGGGAATGTTCAAGAAGGACTTTTGGACGATGCTTCTTAGACAGTCGACACTGCCGGTTGAGCCGAGTAATTGGAAAAGGAACTTTCTGATCGAGGAAACGAGCCTACGAGGACGTGGGCCGGGCAAGAACAGTGTGGGCCTCACGCCCAAGGTGGGACAGCCACCATGGAAGGCCCGAGGCAAGCAAGTGAGCCCGTTGGGCCAAACCGACCCTTTACCCTTCCGAGCCCATTGTCTAAAACCAAGCCGATTCAAGCCCAATAAATTCCCGAGCCCGTTCCTATTCATTTTCAAGCCCATTTCCTAGGCCTGCCCCTCCATTTTCAGCCCAAGGACAGATTGGGAAATGTGCATGGTGGAAATGACCAAAATGCCCTTGGATATTTTGAAGAAAAGTCAAAAAGAAGAAAGAGAGGATGAGGTCATTGTTTGGCAAGTGGGGCAAGCATTGATGGCCTTGATAAGGCTTATCCTTCAGCCTTCACTTCACTCTCTCTCTCCTCTTCATCTTCTCCAAAATCGCAGCACCTCTCTCCCATGGTTTTCCTTCCTTTCTTCTGTATTTCAGTTTGACCTTTCACCGAAATCTGAGTTGTTCATTGCCTTCCCATTGGAATCTCGTCTCGTGCCACCCACCATTGTGTTCAGAAGAGAAATTCCGTTCAAATAGAGTTGGCCGATCGCCGGAAAGAGCTTCCGGTCAACCCGTATTCCTGCCAAAAGCCACCGCCGGCCTGACCGTTTTCTGACCGCCTACTGCTGTTCTGTTTTGCTGTTTCGGCCATTTTCCTCCCTTTCCGGCCAAAACACCACCCATCTCAGCCACAAGTGGTTCCCCCTCGACCCCCAAGTGCCGCCGATCGTTGGCCCGCCGCTCGTCGGAGCTCCGAGCAGCCCGTTCAACTCCGGTCAGCAACTTTCCTCCTGTGGAGTCAGTTTTTCAGAGTTGCAGAGGGATTTCAAGTTTGTTGCTGCTGTTCTCAACCCCGAGACCACCTTGGATTGTCGTGGTAGAGGTCCCCAGGTGTCAGGTTCGTCGCCGCCGCCGCGTCCGTGTCGCTGGCCCGCTTAATGGGTGAGTTTAGCTCATAATCCCTATTTAGTGCCTAAACTTGCTTAGAGTTGGTTAGTTAGTGTTAATCTTGGTTTAAGGGATTTAATTAAGTTGTATTAGCCCTAAGATAGGTGGTTAGATAGTTGGTTAAGATTAGATTAGCTTCATTTTGCTTATTAAGCTTAATTGTGCTTACTTTGGGATTAATCATGCTTATGTGATTAATTAAGCATGATTTGCTTTAATTGAATTGATTAATTGTTTTAATTAATGTTTTGTTTAATTTCTGGATTAAATATTTTAATTTATTGAATTTCGGAAAAATCACTGTTCATAATTACTGTTCACGAGCACTGTTCACGGCACTGTTCATCCAGAGGCTAATTTTTGCCTGAATTTGATGTGCTATTGATTGTTATGATTGATTGAAGTGCCGATTGTTAATTATACTCATGATTGATGATGAAATGCGTGATCGAGTGTTGGTTGGATTTCGGATTTTGGAATTGTCGAGTGAGATCGCATAACATATTGCGTGGGTTTTCAGAAATGGCATGTTGCATGAGCATGAGCGATGTTGCATTCACGACCAAGCAAAAAGCAAAGACAAGAATGAATTGCTTGATAATGTGTTGCATGATCACATTAAGAGAGGGAACCCCGGCGTTGCCGGAAAACCGCCAATCCTTATAGGGTTGTGTCATGGTCGTTTGGTCGCCTGACTTCGGTCGGATGCCTGACGGGGGACATGTGACAGGATTGCGGTAGTGGGCGGGTCTTATGTTCCTGTCAGTTGCGGGACTGAGGTAGTGGGCGGGTCCTGTGCTCCTTCGGGAATGCCGTCAGAGGGAAGGGATGACCCCTGACGTCGCCATGCCTTGAGGTAAAGAGGACGAAGCTGGTTTAGCCAGGAACCGCCAACTATAAGGTTGTGCCGTTGGCCCAAGAGGGGGCGTTAATAATCGGAGCATGTGTAAGTGTGAGACATGAGAAAGTTGTGTGAGATGCTCTGATTATTCGCATGCTCTTAATGTCGTGATGATTTGTGGTACGCACGCATGAGCTGACAGTCGTGCAGGGTGTGGCAATGGCCAGGTGAGATTGCTTGTGGCGCGACTCACATGTGATTGATGAATTGTGTCATCTAACGGCCATGTGCCTTGCTTGCATTGGATGAGATTGAACGTGCAGAGTATGGCATACCGGGTAAGGTTGCATGCGAATCGAATATTGCTATGTTGGTTGCCCTGTCTGTTGTTTGGCCTGCTGTTTGCTGGTTATTTGTTGTTGGGTTGAGTGAGGGGTGGTTCTGGAGAGATACCCTGAGTTGAGTTGGCGTACTAACCAGGGCTTAGGGGGAAGAACTCGCTGAGATTTTATCTCAACCCGTCGTGGTTAAACATTTTCAGGAACTTAGAATGGCATACCCACAGTGGAGAATCCTACCCCCGCTTCTCCAGTGATCGACTCGACAGAGCTTGAGTCCGATGGGTCTGAGTGACCGTGGTGTTGAACCCGAGGGTTCTTTGTGTACTGTTGGATTAGCCTAGTTCTTTTGGTTGAGCTTAGAAAATGGATCGGCCCTTTTTGTCGAGCTTGTAATTCGGAAACGATCCTCCGTTGGTTAATCCAGTAATTTGAATAAATGAGTAGTAGTTGTTGTTCTGGCCGTTCATCCCTCTATCCCTGTTTGATTGTTTGTTTGTCTGAGGATGGTTCGTCTTCCGCTTGCGCTTAACGAAAGATAAAATGAATGGTCGTGGATGGGTCCTGGGACGTCGCTTTCAATCGACCAAGGTAATGGGGTTGCCGCAAGCTCGAGAGTCGAGGCGTGACATATTCGATATATTCAACACAAGGCAAGTAATGTTCATCATGGGAAGTAATTGAAATACCATATTAGTTCTACCATGATATGAGTTATACCATATTTGTTTGTTACTTTCCTTGAAGCACTTGTCTTTTTTTTTGTGCTTGGATGAGATTATGGGTCAACATCCTTGTCAACTTAACTAGCATAACTTTTAATCAACTCAAACTTGTGGTTGTTGAGTTAGATTTTGTCTAAATAAGTATTATGAAATTTGATGGGCACTCTAATATAGTAAGCTTAATTTACGGAAGATAAGAATGCATAAATTTCTTGATTGGATTGAATATTTAGGTCCAAATGATGGAACTTGTCTACTAAAACCATTATGCGGGTGGTTATCAAGTCATAAAGTCTAAAGTCATTAACTATGGTTGAACCTCAATCATCCAAACCAATTCATACGAAAGAGTAAGAATTGGGTAAGAAGAAAGTCAGTCATCATCTTTTCTTTCTTTTTGGAGTTTCCTTTTAGAGCAATATTTTACTATTTTTTTTCTTTTTGCCACACAAACTGATATATAGTCATTTACCGTGGTTGAACCACAATCATCTAAACCAATTCATACATAAAAGTCAATCTTGAAATTTGTAAGAGTAAGAGTTTGGCAAGAAGAAAGCCACTAACCATCTTTTCTTTCCTTTGGACTATCTTTGTAGAACAACTTTTTACTTTTTGTCTTTTTTCCATATAGAGTGACATTGACCATGGTTAAACCTCAATCATCCCGACCAATTCATACGCAAGAGTCAATCTTGAAATTTATTGTTCAATGCCTTAACACTTGAGATTTCCTTAGATATCTTCATCTATCGAAAACCTTATGTGATGATATGTGGGGGTTTTGTTGGACATACTAATAATATTTCTCATTTGACATGTGATGGTTTTTTCCTATGCAAATTGCATAAGAGTTGAAATTAAAGCTTACTATTGCCCCACTAATGACTTTAATTGGAAGACATGCTCGTTGTTTAGAAAATGAAGTTTTATTCGATATATTTGACACAAGGCAAGTAACGTTCATCATGGGAAGTAATTGAAATACTATATTAGTTCTACCATGACATGAGTTATACCATATTTGTTTGTTACTTTTCTTGAAGCACTTGTTTTATTTTTTTGCGCTTGGATGAGATTATGGGTCGACATCCTTGTCAACTTAGCCAGCATAACTTTTAATCAACTCAAACTTGTGGTTGTTGAGTTAGATTTTGTTTAAATAAGTATTATGAAATTTGATGGGCACTCTAGTATAGTAAGCCTAATTTACGGAAGACAAGGATGCATAAATTTCTTGATTGGATTGAATATTTAGGTCCAAATGATGGAACTTGTCTACTAAAACCATTATGCAGGTGGTTATCAAGTCATAAAGTCTAAAGTCATTAACTGTGGTTGAACCTCAATCATCCGAACCAATTCATACAAAAGAGTAAGAATTGGGTAAGAAGAAAGTCAGTCATCATCTTTCCTTTATTTTTGGAGTTTCTTTTTAGAGCAATATTTTACTTTTTTTTTTCTTTTTGCCACACAAACTGATATATAGTCATTTACTGTGGTTGAACCACAATCATCTAAACCAATTCATACATAAGAGTCAATCTTGAAATTTGTAAGAGTTTGGCAAGAAGAAAGCCACTAACCATCTTTTCTTTCCTTTGGACTATTTTTGTAGAACAACTTTTACTTTTTGTCTTTTTTCCACATATAGTGACATAAAGTCATTGACCATGGTTAAACCTCAATCATCCCGACCAATTCATACGCAAGAGTCAATCTTGAAATTTATTGCTCAATGCCTTAACACTTGAGATTTCCCTAGATATCTTCATTTATCGAAAACCTTATGTGATGGTACGTGGGGATTTTATTGGACATACTAATAATATTTCTTGTTTGACATGTGATGGTTTTTTCCCATGCAAAATGCATAAGATTTTTGAAATTAAAGCTCACTATTGCCCCACTAATAACTTTAATTGGAAGACATGCTCATTGTTTAGAAAATGAAGTCTTAGTCGATATATTTGACACAAGGCAAGTAACATTCATTGTGGGAATTAATTGAAACACCATATTAGTTCTACCATGACATCGGTTATACCATATTTGTTTGTTACTTTCCTTGAAGCACTTGTTTTTTTTTGGCGCTTGGATGAGATTATGGGTCGACATCCTTGTCACTTAGCCAGCATAACTTTCAATCAACTCAAACTTGTGGTTGTTGAGTTAGATTTTGTCTAAATAAGTATTATGAAATTTGATGGATACTCTAGTATAGTAAGCTTAATTCACGGAAGATAGGGATGCATAAATTTCTTGATTGAGTTGAATATTTAGGTTCAAATGGTGGAACTTGTTTGCTAAAACCATTATGTGGATGGTTATCAAGTCATAAAGTCTAAAGTCATTGACTGTGGTTGAACCTCAATCATTTGAACCAATTCATATGAAAAAGTAAGAACTGGACAAGAAGAAAGCCAGTCACCATTAGAATTGGACAAGAAGAAAGCCAGTCACCATCTTTTCTTTCTTTTTGGAGTTTCTTTTTAGAGCAATATTTTACTATTTTTTTTCTTTTTGGCCACACAAACTGATGTATAGTCATTTACCGTGGTTGAACTACAATTATCTAAACCAATTCATATAAAAGAATCAATCTTGAAATTTGTTGCTTAATGCCTTAATACTTGAGATTTTACTAAATATCTTCTTCTATGGAAAACCTTTATGTGATGGTACATGGGAATCTTGTTGGACGTATTGGTAATGTTTCTCGTTTGGCAAGTGATGCTATTTGTCCATGCAAAATGTACAAGAGTTTTGAAATAAAAGGTTACTATTGCACCACTCAAGACTTTAATGGGGAGCCATGCTCATTGTTCTATAAAATAATGTCTCATTTGATATGTGTGACATGGGGCAAGTAACATTCATTGTTGGAAGTAACTGAAATGATAGTTTGAACACTTAAAGAAAAAAAATTAAGAAATGTCATGTACAAATGTATCGTATGTGAAATCATTGAATAGAAGTAGCCAAATATTTAACTTTTAGAAATCAATCAACTAACAAATGAGCAGTGACAAATATGACTTGTCAGTAGAAAAGTTATATAGCTACCCCAGGCTATGTAAATTGGTTACAAAGTCATCATAGAAAAGTTATATGAGTTGTTTGTATGTTTACACATACACAATTATTTGCTACCAAATGAGCAAGTGACTAACACCTTCTAGGATTTGATATCATCACGATCCATTATCTATAATCAAGTTGTGCTCATTATCATAAGATTTTACGCTATTTGGGAGATGTTTGTGTAAAGTCTTAGGGATTAATTTTTAACCCTAAACAAAAAAAAATTCCATAAATTACATAGCATGTAGAAATTAGGATAATTTGCATCAATGGTGCTAAATTTTACTAATTTCATAACTATTTTTTTAAAAAACTATTAATTAAAAAATTAAAAGTAAAAATAGCAACCCTAAGGAGAGGGTTGGGCCTGACTCAGCCCTCCCCTCTTTTTCCTTCCCCACCACTCCCCCGGGGGCAGGCCAGCCCAATTCCTTCCCTCCTCGACCCGGCCCAGCCTATGCTCATCTCTTTCCCCTCTCTTCTTCCTCCTCGCTTGACCGTGCAAGGCAGGGCACCCAAGGGACCGCCGTTTGAGGCGGAGGACCGGCCGGTGCTCCCAGGACCAATGGAAGGGAAGCTTTGGCCTATTTGACAACTCAAGTTGTCATTCATATTGGGGAGCTCAAGGCAGCAGGTCGACGTCAAAGCAAGGAGGAAAGAAAGAGACCACCAAAGATCGAAAGGCAAAAGGGCTCCTCCGATTCGACCATTCAGCAAGTCAATTCATAGAGGAACTGACTATAAAATGGAGATCGGTTCAGAGAGAGAGAGAGAGAGAGAGAGAGAGAGAGAGGGATCCCACGTTGAGAAATTGAGGAAGGGTTCAGGCAGAGAGAGTGTGAAAGAGACGAGTCTTGACCGGTGCCCTCAACCTCGCAACTCCTAGTGTCACGCCCCGACCCTCGAGCACACGACAACCCCTGTTCTCTTGCGGTCATTTGATTTGCGACTCCCCAAGATCCGTCACCGACCGTTATTTTTATCTTTTAATTAAACGCATGTGAAAGCGAATCACAATCCCCAGTCAATTACAAAAACAGGGATAGCAGGAAAACTCAATAAGAACACATTCCAAAGTGCTGCTTTATTTATCTACTAATTAACCCTAGGAAGTTTACAAGTACGAGCCCTTACCATGGGCATCTTCCTATTGAGCCAATGAAACCAACAAGCCAAGGTTAATCTACTCCCTTCATAAACGGCCACGAGCCAAAACACGCGTCGATCTTCCATCCTATGGACCTAAAAATGGTTAACCACGACGGATTGAGATAAACTCAGCAAGTCAAGCAAGTCAAAATCCTAAGCCTCGGTTAGGAATTTCGCTCGCCTCGAGGGTAGTCTAATCATGTAACCTAGTTCTGGCAAACAACACATACCACACCTCAAGCAGCATTATTAGACGACAATTCAATAAGCAGATGCAAACACAAGCAACCTTACCTGACCTTGGCACACGCAACCTGAAGAAACTGTCAATCACCTCATAGCAACAATAAGAGGCATGCAAATAATCTTTTTCATAGCTCAATGCCCACACGTGCTCAGATTATTACGACCCTCTAAGCCACGGCACAACCTTATGGTTGGCGGTCAACTGGTCGTAGACCAGGTATCGTCCTCTACCTCGAGGCACGGCGACGTCATGGGCTCTCCCCCACCGACGGCATTCCCTAAGGAGCATGGGGCCCATCCCACTACTGCAACCCCACATCCGACCACTGTCAGGCGACCCAATGGTCACGGCACAACCCCGAAGGATTGGCGGTCATCCGGCTCAACCGGGCTATCAATTTTAATCTGACCATGCAACACATCAGCAAACAGTTCATTCTTGTCTTTGCTTTTGTTTGGTCGTGAATGCAACACAACTCGTGCTCACGCGACATGCTATTGCAGTTGACACATGTATAATGAAATGTAGTAGAGTCCAGCATTCACATATAACAACAGCATTCCAATCATTCACGAAATTTGTAACAATCAGCAGTTCAAGTCACAGTTTGTCAATCAATACCGACCAATCAACATCACGATACTTGCACACTTTTCCAAAACAATCACGTACTTCAATAATTACCGATACCCAACCACGTGTCTCAATATTTGATAATAAATAAACACACGTCTCAATATTCAATAATAAATATATGCATGTCCTCACGACTACGACAATCAAATATTCCCCAATAATACTCAATTATCCCAAAAATAAGTATAAACTATAATTATACTCAAAAAAACTCATTTAAGAAGCATGCTATGGTCGATTGTTCCTAGAAAATAATTTACTCCCACAAAATACTTGTAATTAGTTTCCAATCCCATAATTAATTATCCAACCCAAATAATTTCATTTAATAAAATCATTCTTTAATAAATCAATGTCATTTGATAACGTAGTACATGAATGCTATTGACATTAGAAAATTAGACCTTAGTAATTTTCCCACAAAATTACTCAATAAAAATCATTTCCCATAAATAATCACAATTAATTATTTTCTCCAAAAATAATTAATTTCATAAATGAATAGTAATAACAATAATAATAATTCGAATTATAAATTAATTTAATTAATTAATAATTCCAAAAATAATAAATTATTATTATTTATTCCAAAAATAATAATAATATTTATTAATACTAACCATGGTTACTATTCTAACCCAACTGCAATTAATTAACCCAACTACAGTTAACTAACCTAACCACGGTTACTTTAATCTAACTTCAGTTACTTTAATCTAACCGCGGTTACTTTAATCTAACCACAATTACTTTATTCTAACCATGCTTAACACTAAGCAAGCTTAATCAAATACTATTTTAATGCTAATCAATCATCATCCAAAGCACTAATCAATAATTAAACTAATTAAACTACTCCTAAGCAAGATTAACCCCTAACTAAGGGATTAGGAAATCGACTCACAGTTTAGCGATTCCGACAACATGGGCGCGATGGCGGCGGCGAGGGCGACACGCGGCTACGTCCGAAACACCGAGACAAGCGGCGACGAAAATGGGTCTCAGCAACGGTGAGACCGAGAAGCGGACGACGGCAAACGAGTGGCTTGGATGGCTCGAAACGACTTAGATGGGGACAATGGTGCGCGGTGGATAGCACAACAACGGCGAGCGATGGTGCGCCAATTTCGGCCGATGGGCTGTCCGAAAGAAAAAGAGAGGGGGAGCTTCGGTTTTGGGGAGGGGAAATGCGTGCAAAATGAGGGAGGGGGGGGAAGAGAGAGAGAGAGAAAAAATGTGGGGGTGGGGTTGATCCGTGAGAAGAGAGAGAGAGAGAAGTGAGACCGTGAGTCAACAAAAAGAAAGGGGGGAGAAAACGTGGAGAGAAAGTTGGGAGGAGAGAGAAAAAGAAAGAAAAGAAAAAGAAAAAGAAAATACTAAACAAACTTCTAGAAGGGGCAATTTGGTCTTTTTTCCCTTGAAGCACAATTTCCCAATTATTTGGCTCCAAAACTCGGCCCATTGAATTATTTTCCAATAGTTTCGAGCTCACCGATAAATCCAAAAATCAATGAGACAATATCCAATATTTTAATCTCGACATCCTTAAAAGTTCGATACCTGATACCGGATTGAAATTCATGATTAAAATTGATCAATTGCGACTTTAGTACAACCTAACTTTCGGGCGGCGTTTAGGGGTTCTCGAGCGCTTGACCCGTGGTTGATAGCTTTTCAATCCATGATCGTGCATTCAAATCAGGGCGATCCTCGATTGTCATGTAATCACGAGAGGTTAATTGCTCACACTGAGTAAATGGCCAAAAAGAAATCGGTTTAACGTCGTTTCCAATTAATATCGAAATTGTGCGGAATCACCCGCAATCCGACCTCGTACTTTTGCCAAATCGATTTATTTCCGTTCGCTAATTAGCCTGCAACAGTGTAGTATTATTCCTCTTTGATCTTTATGGTCGAGCAGCCTATCCCTCTAGTCGTACGCGTATCAATCCTCAATTGCCTTGCCGAACAGTTAGTTAACTCGTGAGGGGCCAATTCAGAGTAAACATAACTAATGGTGTATTGATAAAATAACCATTTCACATATCCCGAAATGAGTCGAAATTCAGGATGTTACACCTAGTGCCAAGCCCTTGGTAGATTTCCGTTTTAGTTATGTTGGTGTAAAGGGATTTTTTTTTCTAGATGGTGATTTATTTTTCAAATTATCGTACTTAAAAAACCTTAAGATTTTTGTTTTTGTTATGACTAGCCAAACCATGCGATCTTTGCTACGCGTGCCCGCAAGAGATCAGAATATTTTCAAATAAGGTTATTTTAGTCAGAGCGTGGCAAGTAAGGATGTCGCGACGCCTGATCCTGCAAATCGATTGAGCATATCGGGGCTGTCCGTTAGGTGGGCCCAGAATGCGCACGGCCGGGAATCCTCACTCGGTGAATTCCCTCACGATCGTCGTTGTTGTTTCTCGCTCGGTGGATGGACGAAATGGCTGGTAACGTCGACGGGGAGGGATCGAGTGGTGCGAGGAAGGGCAGCAAGAGGAAATGCAAAGCGAAAATTCTGGTTGGCGAGAAAGTGGAGGCGATAATGCGTGGCTTCCTCCATGTGAGTGTGCCCGTGCACGCACCTATTTGTGTTTTGTTTTCTTATTGTTAATTCACTATGACGTTTCATAAAAAATGAACATGACCACATCATAAGAGTGATCGGTTCCCAATTCTCATTTTTTGTGACTAGAGATTGGACTGGACCGGACCAATGAACTGATCACTTAGGAAAAAAATTTAATTTTTTAAAAATAATATAATAATAATTATTTTAGGGTTTGTTTCATTTTTAAGAAATAAAAAATATTTTAAAATAAAAAATAGTTGGTCTAGTCTGGTCCGGTCTAGTTCTCTCCTCGCAACTGAGAACCAGATTGACACCCCTAGAAACCAGACCAAACCAGCCGGTGCGGACAATTCTCGATTTAGACGGTCCGATGTACTGATCTCTACCACATGGTTGCATAACACGTGCAAGGAAATTAGTTTTTTTCGTTGAGGCCAAGCTGTTGGTCTGTTCCCATTTTTTTCTTTTTCTCCATTTATTTTATTTTATTTTGGGGATCAATAACAACGCCTTTAGGCCCAAGAGAATTTAGTGGCTATTTGCAAAATTATAACTATCCTTAAAAAAAATTAGATATTTGAGGAAATTCACAAGGCAAACAACAAATTCCTCCACAATCTGCGCATGGATGAGCTCGTTTGCTTTATGATAATCACTTTCAAACTTTAATCAATGACAAGATATGGATGATTTAAATGAGAGCAGACTTTGGTTTTGCTCATCCTATGTAAAGAAGAACCACTAACGTGTCGCAATTTTTCAAGATCAGAGAGTCAATACTGTCACATAGTTTGCAAACGATCTAGAAAAAGCTTTTACCTCTAATCCTTTGAATGGGATGGGGCATTAGAGAATGCACAAATAGCCACATTAATACTATATTTGTCACGCCCCAACTCTCGAGCTCACGACAACCCCAATACCTTGGTCGATAGAAAGCGATGTCTCAAGACTCATTGACGAGCATTCATTTTATCTTTCATTATGCACAAGTGGAAGACGAACCATCCCTAGACAATCAAACAATCAAATAAGGATAGAGGGATGAATATCAAGAACAACAACCACTACTCATTTATTCAATTTACTAGATTAACCAATTGAGGATCGTTTTTCGATTTACAAGCCCAACAAAATGGGTCGATCCATCTTCTAAACTAAACCAAAAAGAAACTAGGCTAATCCAGCTATACAAAATGAACCCTCAGGTTCAGCATTATCATCACTCAGACCCAGCATACTTAGGCTTTGTAGGGTCAATCACTAGTGGAGCGGGGGCAGGATTCTCCACTATGGGTGTGCCATTCTAGGGGCTTGAAAGTGGTTATACAATAACTAGTGAGATAAATCTTAGCGAATTCTCCCCCTGAGCCCTGGTTAGTATGCCAACTCAACCTGTGGTATCTCTCCAAAACTACCCCTTACTCAACCCACAACCAACAACTAGAAACCCATAAGCAAACAACAAACTAGGTCACCCAACAAACAATATTTGATTCGCATGCAACCTTACCCATTATGCCATACCTTGCACGTCAAATCTCATATAATGCAAGCAAGGCACATGGCCGTTAGATGATGCAACTCATCAATCACACGCGAGTCACATCACAAGCGATCTCATCTAGCCATTGCCACAGCTTGGACGTTATCAATTCATACGTGCATGCCATAAATGATGCGATCATAACGACATTAAGAGTATGAGAATAATTAGAGCATTGCACATAGTTTTCTCATGTCCCACACCCACACATGCTTCGATTATTACGATCCCTCCTCTTGGGTCACGGCACAGCCTTATGGTTGGTGATTCTTGGCCAAGCCAGTTTCGTCCTCTTTACCTTGAGACACGGTGATGTCAAGGGCTCACTCCCAAGACGACATTCTCGAAGGAGCATAGAACTCGCCCACTACCGCAGTCTTGCAATTGATAGAGGCTTGGGACCCGCCCCCCTTACCGTAATCCAACATAGAACCCTCCCTGTCAAGCAACTGACCGAAGTTAGGCAACCAGTTGGCCATAGCACAACCCCATAAGGATTGGCGGTCTTCTGGCAATGTTAGGTTCCTTCTCTTAATGTGATCATGCAACACATTATCAAGCAATCCATTCATATATTTGCTCTGTTGTGAATGCAATATCGCTCATGCTCATGCGACATGCCATTTCAGATAACCCACACAATATGTCATGTGGTATCACTTGACAATTCCAAAAAACATTCAATCACGCATTTCCTCATTATTCACGAGTAAAATTAACAATTGGCACTTCAAGAAAGCATAACAACCAATAACATATCAAATTAAGACAAAAATTAGCTTCCGTAAGAACAGTGCCATGAACAGTAATTTTCAAAATTCAATGAATTAAAACATTAAATCATAAGTTAAACAAAACACTAATTAAAACAATTAATCAATCAATTTAAGCTAAACATGCTTAATTAATTACATAAATCACAAATAAGCACAATTAAGCAAGATTAAGCTAAGTTAATCTTAATCATCTATCTGACCACCTATCTTAGGGCTAATACAACTTAATTAAACTACCTAAACCAATATTAACACTAACTAACCCAACCCTAAGCAAGTTTAGGCACTAATAAGGGATTAGGGGCTAAACTCACCCATTAAGCGGTCCAGCGACACGAACGCAGCGGCGGCAATGAAGGCGACACCCGAGGACCTCTATCACGATAATCCAAGGTGGTTTCGGGGTTGAAACAACAGCAACAACCTCTACTCACTCACTGAACTTTAGAAAATAGCACTACACATGAGGAAAAAAGCTAAACGGAGCTAATTAGAGCTCTTAGGGGTCGAGGGGGAACTGCGGGTGGCTAAGATGGGTGGTGGTTGGGTCAGAAAGGAAGGAAAATAGGTGAAAAGGCGAAACTAGATAGTAGAGGCACTATAGTAGGCGAGGCAACAGTCGGCTTCTGGCCAGTGGCTCCGACCGACGAACGGCTGATGCCATCCATACGGAATTTTTGTCATGAACATGATGGTGGGTGGCACGGGTGGTGATTTACACGGGAATAGCATGAACAACTCGGTTTTTTGGAAGAAGGTCAGAAGGAAAAACAGAAGAAAGGGAAATAAGAGAGAGAGTGTGTGCGGTTTTTGGAGGAGATGAAGGGGAGAGAGAGAGAGAGAGAGAGAGTGAAGTGAGGTTGAAGTCAATGCCTCATCAAGGCTAATTAATGGCTTGCCCAACTCCCCAAGCAAATGACATCATCTTCTCTCTCTTCTTTTGTCCTTTCTTTAAAATATCTAGGGGCAAAATGGTCATTTCCACCTTACACATTTCCCAATATGCCATTGGGCTGAAAATGAAGGGTGGGCCTAAGAAATGGGCTAGTAAATGAATAGGAATGAGCTCGGGAATATGTTGGGCTCAAAATCGCTCAAGGTTAGACAACGAGCTTGGAAGGGTAAATAGTTGATTTGGCCCAATGAGTTCACTTGCTTGTCTCAGGCCTTCTATAGTGGCTGTCCCACCTTAGGCATGAGGCCCACACTGGTCTTACTTGGCCCACATTCTCGTGAGCTCGTTTCCTCTGTTCGTAAATCTATTTTCCAAAAACTTGGCTTAATTGGCACTGTCAATTGTCGTAGAAGTATTGTCCAAAAGTCCATCCTAGACATTCCAAAAAATTCAAAGTCCAATACTAGATTCTCGCGCCATGTCAATTTTTCCTGAATGTTGTTTTAGTACAACTCAGACTAACAAGTGGTTTCAAGGATTCATGCATAACTGACTCATACCAAATCACGTTAAAGACTTCTCGACACATGGACGTCCTTGATTATATGAAATTGCGAATGATAGATTCTTATTTCAAAGAACACTATTACCAAGGATTGACATAGGGTCGTTCGCGAGCACGATAATAGTAAATGGAATTATCCATCGTCCCATTATGTTCTATTTGCGAATTGACTTATATTCGTCATTAGAATCAGCATGCATATCTACAAGATCGTTCTTATGCAAGTCTTACGGTCGAGTTGTTTTCCCAGGTCAAGTTCTTTAGTCGCACGAGTTATTTCTTCATTAGCCTTCCCTCTCAAGGTCAGTATCTCGAGAGTAATCAGTTCCGAGTGAGATCAACTAACAATGCATTGACGAAATTCACATTCATTCATCCTTCAAAAGGCTTGAATTTCCGGATGTTACAATATTTGTTTCATTAGTAAAATAAATTATCATTTGTTCGTAATTTCGATTGATATACTAAATCCTTGTCTGTATATTATATCGAAATTGAAATGCTGCTTAAGGCTACCTCAAGCATTCGCTCCCTCCATACAATCCATTTAGTTTCACTTTTTTTAACAATTTTGATTTAGAAAAATTGAAATAGTCTTTTTTGGCAAAAATAGAGGAAATGTTTAAAATTGAAAATGGATTAAAATGGGCCCAAGGATGTAGTGATCCCAGGCTTGGCATGCCGGCCAGACTGGTGTGGCCATGCCCAACATGACACACACAGCTCATGGGCTAGGCCAGGCATGCCACGAGAAGGCGTCAAGCCTGGCATGTCCTAGCTGGCTAGCTAGCTAAGAGATGCCAATGATCAATCGAAAACATTCTTCACATTTATCTTGGTTTGAAAGAAACAATATTCGTCACTGGCAAATCAACCAATTCTCCAGACAATGTTTGTACATGGAGAACATGGCAACTACAACACCTTCCAAAGTCGGACATGAGTTGGACTCTCAATGGGTGAAAATTCATTGTTGCTAGATCTAGTCGCGTTTCGAATTGTTTTCCTCCGATTTAAAAATCTTAAAAGAAGATTATGAACTGTCATGCAGATACGTACACACAATACAATTGAAATGAAATTACTTGGAGAACATAGCCACTCAATCCTTTTCTTTTATCAGTTGTCCTTTTCATTATTTCTAGTTAGCTAGTAGAATTCAAGCAGCTCCATAGAGTAAGGCTAGATAAGTTATACAATATATATATATGAAGCAGTTCTTTCAGCCGCAAAAAATACGATTTAGGGGGGTTTGCTTTGCGGACAATTAATTATTAAGAAAGTTTTTTGTTTTTTTCTTTGTAAACCATTCTCTTGTTTCATTTATGAAATAAATTTATCAAAAATCATTTGCATTGTTAACCAAAAGTTTAGATAGGACCTATTGTAAATAATGAAAGCATTTCCATTCAATTGATTTTTCTAAGTGAAAAAAACAAAGTTTCAGGGAAAATGATTTTGCAATAATTGATTTTTAAAAAAATAAACACACCCTAGTTCATGTCTTGTCAAAATTGATGACGCTTTACATATCTTATTATGAAAATTTAAGATGCGCATGATAACTTTTTTATTTTTTTATTTTTTTATTTTATATTCCTGGGAACAAATTTTAAAACAAAAATTTATTTGATAACGCAATTTCATTTATTTATTTCTAGAACAAATTTTTTAGTCCAAAAATAATTCCATAACCTAAATGAGAAGTAAAATTTTTTTACTTTTCTATTTTTAGAACAAAAAATGAGAAATAAATATTTCTCTCTTCGCTCATTCTCACTATTAGCCGCTGGCCATTGCTCGCCGTCATTGGCATATTAGTGTGGAAACATTGGAAATTCTCCTTTTGTTTCCATGAAATTTTTAATGTGCTAGTCAATAGGATGGCATCGGCAATGTGCGGGGTGAATCCACTATTGGTACCAAAACTTTCATACAACACTCACTTTGATGTTAAAACTTTTTTTCACTCACTTAAGTATCATAACTTTGAAAGATCAATCACTTGAGTGTTACTTCTGATTTGCCTCCCAAAAAAGCTAATGTGGTTGCTGGAAAATTGACGTGGCCATTGATAGATAATATTTTAATATTTTTAAATATTTTTTATTATTTTTTGAATTTTATTATTTTTGCCTTTTTTTTTTTCTGTGCATTATTTTTAGGGTTATGTAACAACTCATTGCTATGACTTTGAAGGTTCCGTGTAATCTCAAGTGGCTCTTATCACGTTCCAAATGAGGAGAGAAACCTTGATTGGTCTACTAACACCACGAGAAGCCTAGTAGGTGAAAGAAAGTGCTATAGAAAGAGTGCAATTGGTTTAGGATGCCACACTTGTTAGCGAAAGCACATGTGTTTGGAGATTTATGAACAGTTTTGATTGGGAGAAACTACTAATGGAGTGTATTGGCTTGTTCTATTGGGCGAGCATTTGCAATCATATAAGTCCCAAGGGAGTGGCATTGATGGTTGTGGGGCACAAGGAAGTGACATAACAAGGGCATTGCAGAATTAGGTGGGGTAGAATGTCATGGTCCAATTTCTCCCGTACCTTTGTGAACTAAAGAGTGGAGTTTTGTAGCATTAGGGTGAAGAGTGAGTGATGCAAAAGAAATGAAACAATTGGTTTGTGATAGTGACGTTAGAGTGTTTGTGCTAGTAGTCATGGAGTGGAATAAATATCATCTTAGAGGAATTTTGAAGGTGAGATTGGCCTCCAGTACACAAACTGATCAAAAGCTAACACTCCTCTTCTTATGATGTTTTGGTGAACCGAAACTGGTTTATTCTAAAATGATTTGTGTATTTGCTTGAAGGATTGGATGCCCACGTTTAGTTTGATATGGTATGATTTGGTGTGAAGATGTGACTTGCCATACTTTCCTTAGGAAGGATCTATAGAAGGAAGGTTGATCTAGTATTCTCACCAACTACTGCGTGAGCTTGTTCTTGGCAAGGAAACTATCATCTCGTGACAATATCAATGAACAAAGATTAGGGACAAAATGCAATCGCATTCCAAACCTTTCATTTGTTTGAATGAAAATCTATAATTTTTTTTCGAATAGTCTAATTAGGTCATTTTGAAGAGAAATACTAGAAACACGTGATTGCAACAATGGAGAAGTAGCCAATGACGCAAAGTACTCGCCAAGTATTCATGTGTTCCACCTCAAGATCTGGATATGGACATAAACTAGACTAACATAACTCAAAGCATGAGGAACGTCTGGTCTCCTCAAAGTCAAGATTAAAAACTGAGTAGGTGGGAGACTACCCAATTTTAAGCCAACCCTCCATTAATAAAACTCCTTTTGGTTGTTTGCGGAAAATGATTTTCACAGAACTCATGGACATGGGCTCGTTAATTATAAAGAAAAGATTTAACTAAGGAATCTCGTATTGAAAGAGTGACATAGAGGTGCTGTCACGGTCAAGATACATATCCAAAGTTGAAAGCAAAAATCTGAGACAGAGAATGAAGATTTTCAGGCCAAATTAAAGAGAGGATGATTTTGTGGGATGGAAGCAAGAATCAAGGGAAGCTTAAAATGAAAGAGAATTAATAGCTGGATCAATTATCATCATAGCTGGGTCAATTTGGATTATTAATATTTCCTTTTATAATAAAATTCCTTGGTCGTACGAAATCTATAAATTATACCTCTTATCATGAATTATTCATTCATGAAATAAAACAAAATTAAAGTGTTTGAGATTCCACTTGAATCTTTGGTGGAAACATCCCATAGACGTTTCAAAGTTATGCATCCACAAAGATGAAGAAACCACATTAGGAATTTCAATCCTAATAGCTTGGTATCAAAGCCGGAATCAATAGTGCAAGAGACCAACCTCCGAGACTTATGGCTGCAAGTGTTGGTAGCCTTGCAGGACATTCAACAGTGTCTCATGACGTTAGAAGGGAACTAGGGGCGTGGCGGAGGCTGGAGCTAAGGCTTGATGTAGGGGTCAGTAAACTAGAACCTTCCAGACAAGGAGGAACACGAGGTAGATCAAGGGCGAGCGGCCCTTCCTCAACGAGGGTATCGTCCCAATATTCCTTGATTCGACAAAACCACCAATGCAATAGCCTGGGTAGGGAGAGTCGAACAGATATTTCAATATAATCAAACTCCCGAAGACAAGAAGTTCATCCTCACATCCATACATCTTGAAGGGGAAGCCCATTTATGGGTCGAATCACTAGAGGTCAGATGATTATCTACCATGGGAGCATTCCAGCTTCATATTTTTGGAAAGGTTTGGCCCAACTTGGTTCGATCATTTCTTTGGGGAGTTGACAAAGTTAACACAAACCGGAACTCTCAAGGATTACCAAATCCAGTTTGAGCGGCTGCTTGTGTGATGCAGTGTGCAACTCTTTCACGTTGAAGAAGTAAGTTGTTTTGTTAGTGGCTTTAAAGAACTCGTAAAATCTGATGTGCGTGTTGCAGGCCGAAGACTCTTGTGAACGCAATTAGCTTGTCTCAAATTTTCAACGAAAGGAGCAATGCTTTACGATGGACCGCAATTATTGCCCAATTCTACTATGGCCCCAACACAGGACACACTCAGGCCCCCACAGGATAGCCGAGCAGTGAATAGCATCGGAAAACCCAGCCCCTCCATGTCTCGAGCACATCAAGTGCTTAACGCTAGCGGAGGCTCAGAAACAGTGGAACCGTTAGTTATGCTACAATTGCGATGAGATTTTTACCCTCGGACACAGATGTAAGCCGTTGTTCTTAATTGAGGTTGGGGGAAGAAGAATCCGAAGAAGAGGAAATGGAGGCCTTTGAGGTGCCACGTGAAGCAATGGACGTGGAGGGAGAAGACATCCCAAAAATCTCGCTACACGCAATTACAAGAGCCACCACTCCATAAAGCGAGTCCGGGCTACGGTGAAGAAACAACCTCTTGGTGTGCTCATCGACACCGGGAACACACAATTTCCTCAGTACCACGACGGTACGCAAGTTGGGCTTGACCATAAAGAAAGGACGTAATTTGAGTGTGGTGGTGGCTAACGGCGAAAGGCTTGCGAGCATGGGGAGTTGTAATGCGGTGTTAGGTAACCATTCAAGATACATCTTTACGATAGATTTCCATGTTATTTCTCTTTGTGGATGTGATGCAGTACTTGGGGCATTATGACTTCAGAATTTTGGCCCGATTTTATGGGATTTTAAGACTATGGAGATGCAGTTCTGATGTCACGAAAAGAATGTCAGGTTAATTGGGATGGAGCATGAGGAAGCAAAGGAGATCAAGGCGGAAAGCTTAAGTCGGCAGATCGGGCAATCAAAGGTGCATGGTTTTTTGCTTCGGATGGAGGCTGCTTTGGGGGTTGCAGCGGACAAAAAACACCGTTAGCGAGACTGACCCAAAGCTGGGACAGAACTGGGAATGGCTTGAGAAGGAGCATCCAATGGTTTTCATGAAACCCGAGGGGCTACCACCACCACGAAACTAAGATCACCGCATTACCATTGCGGAAAGAAAGGGTCCTGTCTATGTACGCCCTTATCGCTACCCTCTTTCCAAAAACAAGAGGTCGAAAGACAAATTGAGGGAATGCTAAGAAACAGAATAATTCAACCAAACAATAGCCCCTACTCTTCTCTCGTGATTCTTGTCAAGAAAAAGGATAGGATATGGCGTTTTTGTGTTGACTACCGCACCCTGAACAAAGTCACGGTAAAAGACAAGTTCCCGATACCCTTAATTGATGAACTTATTGGAGAGTTGTTTGGTGCAGAGATCTTCACAAAGTTGGATTTAAGGTTTGAATATCATCAAATCTAAATGGCCGGCCAAGACGTTGCAACGATGGCATTCCAGATGCATCATGGACATTATGAATTCCTTGTTATGCCATCGGACTTTCTAATACTCTGTCCAACTTTCAAGCAATAATGAATGGTATTTTTCAACCATACTTACGTCAATTTATTCTTGTCTTTTTTTGAACAGTAAAGATGCAACGACCTACACCAAACACGTAAAAATCGTGTTTGATCTACTCAAAAAAATGGGCTGTATGACGTCCTAGATTTTCCGGTCCGTGACGGATTTTATGAGTGCGTAGTCATCGATGCACTGCTAGTCGGTCTCGCTCTGAATTGATCACTCACGAGCTACTAACCGAAGGGGAGAGGTTATTAAAGACTTCGCGAACGCGCGATTCTTGAAAAAGCCACCCGTTAGTATAAGACACGCTAGAGCTGCGATTGATTGACTTGGCCACGATTTCTATCCAAATTCGGATATTAGACTTTCGAACGTCGTAATTAATTATTGGACTTTGGCCTCGTTATTTTCCAATTTTTCAGATTCTCGTAGACGTAGGACGTAGGACCGTCGCGCCTAATTTCGGACCCGAGACCCTATTGTTTTTCCTTTTTTGTCTTATCCCACTCTCTCTCCCACGTGCGTGCCCCTCTCTCTCTTCCTTTTTCTCTCTCCTCTCTCCCTCATTTCCGCCCGTTCTGCACGCCTGTCCCCTCTCCTTTCTCTCCCTCTCACGTCCCATCTTCTTTCCTTGCTCTCTCTCTGCCGCCTGCTCCCTATCCTTTCCTCCCCTTTTTTCTGCCCGTTTGACTTTTCAAACGGCCCCCCCTTTCTCTCTCTCTCTCTCTCTCTCTCTCCTACTGCCGCATCGACGCTGCTTTCTCTCTCCCCTCTCTTCTACTGTTCTTCTTCTTCCCTGGCTTTTGCTTGGTCGACGACGGAGCTGCTGCTGCTTGCTCATCGCCGCGCCGTCGCCTCACCAACCACCACAGCAGCTGCTTCGCCACCCCTGCTTGCCGCTGGACCACAAGTCGGCCGCCGTCCTCCGGCCGCGAGCTCGACCAGCCGCTGCCAGCTTCTGCCTTTCTCTCCTCCTTCGGCTTGCTGGCTGGCCGGAGACAAGGCTGTCGCTGCTGCTGAGCCGCCGCACCGGCCGCCCTCTGTTCAGCCATCGTTGCCCCTCCGTCCGCCGTCCAGTCGTAGCCGTCTTCCTTCCTTCTCTTTCTCCCTTGCTCGGTTCTGGTTTCAGCCGAACCAGCTGCTGTCGCTGTCGTCCCAGCCTCCGGCCGCCGCCCTGACCGTCGTCCGCCACCCCTAGCCGACCGGAGAGCCGCCCCCAGCTGGCCCCGAGCTGCTGGCCGCCTCCTTCTTCTCCGGTTCCCTCCTTGGCTGCGCGGACAGCGGGCCTCCGGCCAAGATCCGGCTGCCGCGTCATTCGTCCCGACACCTCGGAGGCACCCGTGCGACCGCCTCGTCGTCCCCGTCGCAACCGTGCCTTCGCCGTCGTTAAACGGTAAGTTTCGGCTCTAAACCCTTGTTTAGTGTGTTAATCTCGTTTAGGGTTAGTTTAGTTAGGTTAATTGGGGTTAGGTGGTTAGTTATGGGTATTTTGGCTAATTGAGGTTAATGGGGGTTAATTAGTGACTAATGGTAATTTTAGTTAATTATGCGTTTATTTTATTATTTATATTTATTTATTCCGAAATTAATTTAATATTGTTTTATTATTATTTTGATGATAATAAATTATATTGTTGGTAATTGTTGTGCTTAGTGATAATTGATTGGGATATTTCCCCGGATTTGGATTAATTACTTTTCGATAAGTAATTGTGGTAATTAGTGATTTATGGGAATTATCGGTCGTTGCATTATTGTGAGACAAATATTGTCTGAGACGATAATTGATTGATTTGCTGATTGCTTGCTTATTGATCGAAGCACGTTTATTCCGGGAATTACGTGGTATTTCCTTATGAAACTGATTGATTAATGGATTATCGCAATGTGGCGATTCATGGATGAATGTGGAATACTTGCTGCTTCGTATGTGGACTTCATGTGTCTTGTGCGGTTTATGACGTGTGCTTATAAGTCCACTTGAGCCCTAAGGTGCATTTGTTTGCACGGGGAGGTAGAGGAGATTGTGCCCTGACGTGTGTTTACGTGGGGAAAAGGGAGAGCCCTGAGGTGTGTTTACACGGGGAGGCAGAGTGCTTGTGCCCTGAGGTGTGTTTACACGGGGAAAAGGTAGAGCCCTGAGGTGTATTTGTTTGCACGGGGAGGCAGAGATGATTATACCTTGATGCGTGTTTACGTGAGTAGGTGCATAATTGGAACACGCCTGACTATTGGGTGCATGAAATGCATGTGTTGTGTTCTGACTGTGTGGTAGCCTGTACACGAGTGTTGTGTACTGTGCATGGTATGTGAAACGATTTGATTGTCATTTGTTCTCACGAGGAACGTGTCTGTCAGGTACGTAATGCCCGGTTATATCCAGTAGACCGCCAACCTTTGGGTTGTGCCAGGACCCGAGAGGTCGTAATGATTAGAACATGCTTAATTGCGGTATGCGTGAAATGCATCTGTTGTATTAGGATTGTGCGATTATATGTTTGCCTTATATTTGGCACGTGTGGTTACTATCGTGCAAGGTAGGTACAGCTGCAAGGTAAGACTGTTTGTGATTAGTTTGTGATTAGATGGTTTGTGATTGGATGTCTTTATGAGAGCCATGCCTGTTAGGTACCCCTGAGGTGGATTGGTGCCCTAACCGAGGCTTAGCGCCCGAACTTACTGAGATTTTATCTCACTGGTTATTGTATAACCATTTTCAGGTCCATTGGATGAAGAATCGGCACATGTTGCGATTCGTGGCCTTGGTTGGAAGAAGTAGATTAACCCTGACCTTGTTGGTGTCATTGGTTCGATAGGGAGGTGCCCGTGGTAAGGGCTTGTACTTGTAAACTTCATAGGGTTAATCATTAGATAAATAAAGCTGTACTGTTGATGGTGTTTTCTGATTGATTTTCTTGACTATCCCGATTGTTATGTGGTACGGGGATTATTTATTGCTTCCGCATGTGTTTAATGGAAAGATAAAAATAATGGTCGGCGACGCGTCCTGGGACGTCGCATTCGAATGACCGAAAGAGAAAAAGGGGATCGTCGCGTGCTCGAGGGTCGGGGCGTGACATCCCCGTCGAACATGGTATCAGAGCTTGGTCAATACCTGGAGTGATAAGGTGCGATGGGTTTTGGGATAGTTAGTTAGGAAACACCTCGTGCTAGTGCTTGTTTAATTGATTCTCTTGTTTTTGCGGGTTGTTCATGGTTCTTAATTCCTTGAGAGAAGTGGAATGCAGGTTCTGTGATAATCCTGATAGATGAACAATCCTGATTCGAGAGCCCTAGAGGTAGGGTAGGTCGAGGTCAGGCTGATCCTAGAAGTAATGCTCCAGGAAATTCTAGATTGGATAGGGTCTTGCAAGCGTTGTAAGCCTCGAGTTTTGTTATTGCGTAGCTAGCTTGGACTGGAATCATTGTTGTTGTAGTTGCTACTGCCACCGTTGTTGTTGCCGTATTGCCTTGTAGAGTTCATTTTGTTGGAAGGAGAATTGCAATGGGTCGATGTTTAAATTGGTTGAGCAGTTCTTGGAATTAGAACCGTCTGAGTGTGTTGGGATGAGAAATTATGAGATAATAACTCTTTGGATCAAGAAACTGGAGAAAGTCTATGCACTGCCGGAGTGTGCGAGGTAAGGAAAGACGATTGTGGCTGAGTTGCTTGTTAAGTCAGTGGGGTTAAGACCGAAATTGCTGGAAACGGTTATTAGTAACTCTGCGCCGATAAAGGAATGAGGTGCTGTCTGTGGTAAGATGCTCAAGTTCTAAGATAGCCCATGTGGATCAAGAGGGATTGATGGTCTTGCTTATCGTAGTGATGTATGACTTGGATATTGTCATCGGGAGTAAGTGGCTCACCAAGTAACGAGCTACAGTGGATCGCTATTGGAAAGCAGTCTACTTTAACCTGTTGGAAATGTTCGATTGTGAGTCTATTGGAAATCGAGGAGGATCCCTAATTTATTTGATTTCGTCACCTTAAGTGATTGGATGAGGATTGCTAAGGTTAATTAGGTGACTGTGGTAATACATTGGATGAGGGACTAAGGATGGAAAAATATCGTTGTCATACGGGATTATTCTGATGTTTTTCAAAAAAGGAATTGTTTGGATTAACCCCAAAGCGAGAAAGGAGAAATTATGATTGAGTTGACCCTAGATGGGAGTCGAGATTCAAGGTATCTTACCGAGTTGCGTTGATTGGAAGTGAATGAGTTCAATACGCAGATGCAAGGTTTGATGGATGAAGGGTTTGATTGTCTTAGAGCGTCTCCATGGGGAGTGCCAATTTTGATTGTAAGAGAGAAGGGCTAAAATATCGTACCTTGCGTCAAGTGCTAGAAGTTAGCCTAAGGTTTGGTAATGAGCAAGTATCATTGCTGAGGATGGACAACTGGTGTGACCAATTTTAAGGGTTTCGAGACCTCCCGAGATAGACCCAAGGATGGGTTATGCCTGGCTGATTAAAAGGAGGGTATGCCAAAGACAGTGTGTCCCATGCGATATAGTCGCTACAAAATTTACTACAACATTATTTGGATTGACCAATACGCCAGCTGCTTGAATGGATTCAATGGATTGAGCGAAATATTGGAAATTCGAGAAATACAAAGGGACACAAATAGCTCTTGAGAATGGTGCTATAGACCACTTGAGAGCATAAACAGTATACCGAGTTTAGTACGTATGAGTTGAGAATTACTCGCGTAGCTTTTATGGGTCGGGTGAATTTGGACGAAGGAATTTCTGTAGATCCGCTAAGATCAAGGCAGTTCATGAATATGCCAAGACTTATGACAGTGGCGAAGGTTCATAATTTTCTAAGACGGACAGGTTATTGCAGATGATTTGTAGGAAGATTCTTTATGATGTCTACACTTCTGATGTGAAGGTTAATGGAAGATGTAGAATTTGGATGGATGGATAAGCGCGAGAGTAATTTTAAGAGCTGAAGTATGAGTTGATTACTATACTAGTTTTAAGGATATAGCCTAGCATTGGAGGTTATAAAATTTATCATAAGCTGTCGTGTAAGGGATTGGACTGTGTCGTGAGGCAACAAGAAAGGTTAGTTGCTTACGTGTCACGACGAATGAGGCCTTTGGATCTAATGGAGATCGGACAAGTTTATCTTGATAATTAGAGAAGTCGAATGTGTTGGACCATAAGTGATGATTTCTTAGTTGGCAACAATTTCTGATAAGATGATGATGGATGAGTTGTTATTTGGAAGTTTCAAACGTTGTAAAGGACTGTAGTGAATTATTTGGGAGACAATTAAGGTCTCATGAGTTGGACAACCTAGCGTGTGATTTGAAATGTTCAATGAGCAATTTCACTCTTAAGAATGGAAGACATTGCTTGATGGTATTTGGGATAATAGGAATTGACTTCTGAAGTTGTAAGCTTGAATGGCCATAAGAGATGAAGTGTTCCTGGTGGATCACCTCGGGAGACGATTAAAATTGGGATTGGAGCAAATTGATTTTTGTCTTTGGTGGATTGAGGACTAATGATTCCGTGGTAATATTGGATGGACTTGTTGTGAGATATTATTATCAATGATTTACTTTCGAGGTGTTAGTGGACTCAAAGAAGTATCGAAGGTTTTACTGCTACATGAGGATTGGTTTTCATTGGTCTTCGAGTAGTTTAATGGCACCTTGGAGTAGGTGTGTAATTGAAATGGATGGATTATTGAAGGTGAATCGAGGATTGCGAGAATCAAGATTACGTATTGGAGGAAAATTCGGTGGATTATAGTTCGAGTGTGGATGAGTGATCCCGAGTAATGAACTCATGGATTGGCGAACTCAAGAAGCTTTTAAAGTTTGGGGTGCTCAGATGGGGTTAAAACCGTGAGGCTCGGTATGGGACGAGCCAAAGCGGATGATACCCCTATGAGTTAATCGATCTCGGGAATGGACTTTTTCTAGATTGGTGTATAATTCGAGAGTGCCTGTATCGACTGATCCGATGAGGGCGGGGAGTGGTCGCTGGGGCTAGAGAGCCTGAGCAAGGAGCGACTCCCGGCAAGCTTCTAAGATGTCGAAGAGGATAATGATGAAATGGACTATGCACCGGTCAAGGAAATAAGATTTTTATTGGAGCGGTGTAGCGAAAGTACGAGCGAACTTGTGAAACTCCAGTTTGCTTGAATGAGGTCTGAGATGATAGGATCACTGGTCAAAGGATTGTCTGACAGTTAGTGGATGCTATTAAGATTGTTAGGGACAAGTTAAGGACATTGCAAAGTCGTAAGAAGAGCTATGTGGACAAGCGACATAGACCGTTGGAATTTTAAGTTGTGATCACATGTTCATGAAGATGTCGCTAGTGTGAGGTACTTCGCGAGTTAGCAAAAAGGGAAAGTTGAGTATGAGGTATATGGGACCCTTTGAAATTCTAGAAAGAATTGGGATTTTGGTTTTTTGCCTTGCATTACCTTCGAGACTGGCACAAGTGCATGTTGTCTTTCACGTGTCAATGTTGAGAAAGTACGAGCTAGATCCGACCCACGTGCTAAATTTTAGAGAAATAGACGTGGACGACAAGGTGTCGTACGTGAAAAATTGGTGCGAATCGTGGACCGTAAGGAGCGTGTGCTGCTAAACAAGTGGTCAAGGTGATATGGCAACATCACGGAACAAGAGGAGCCACGTGGGAAAGTGAGGAAATAATGAGGCATCAATACCCCCACCTATTTGTAGAGTTGAGTAGTAACGCAAATTTCGAGGACGAAATTTCTTTAAGGGGGGAAGAGTTGTGACGTCCTGGATTTTCCGACCCGTGAGGATTTTATGAGTGCGTAGTCATTAATGCACTACTAGTCGGTCTCGCTCTGAATTGATCACTCACGAGCTACTAACCAAAAGGGAAAGGCTATTAAGGACTTCGCGGACGCGCGATTCTTGAAAAAGCCACCCGTTAGTATGAGACACGCTAGAGCTGCGATTGATTGACTTGGCCACGATTTCTATCCAAATTCGGATATTGGACTTTTCGGACGTCGCAATTAATTATTGGACTTTGGCCTCGTTATTTTCCAATTCTTCGGGCTCTCGTAGACGTAAGACGTAGGACCGTCGTGCTTAATTTCGAACCCGAGACCCCGTTGTTTTTCCTTTTTGTCTTATCCCTCTCTCTCTCCCACGCGCGTGCCCCTCTCTCTCTTCCTTTTTCTCTCTCCTCTCCCTCATTTCCGCCCGTTCTGCACGCCTGTCCCCTCTCCTTTCTCTCCCTCTCACGTCCCATCTTCTTTCCTTACTCTCTCTCTGCCGCCTGCTCCTTATCCTTTCCTTCCCCTTGACTTTTCAAACTTCTCTCTCTCTCTCTCTCTCTCTCTCTCCTCCTGCTGCCTGCGTCGACGACGCTGCTCTCTCTCTCCTCCCTTCTGTTGCTTCTTCTTCCTTGGCTTTTGCTTGGCCGGCCACGGAGCTGTTGCTGCCTACTCGCCGTCGCGCTACCGTCGCGCCGTCGCCTCGCCAGCCACCACCGAAGCTCCGCCACCGCCCCTGCTCGCCGCCGGACTGCCAGTCGGCCACCGTCCGCCGGTTTCGAAGCCGACCGGCCTCGTCCAGCTTTCTCTCCTCCTCTGCCGCGTCTGGTTTTGACCGGGCCGACCCCTCCAGTCGTCGACCACCTGCCTGGCACCACCGTGAGCCGCGACTGAGCCACCCCGACGCCAACTCCTCCTCCCCTCTCTGGTTTCCTTCTCTCCCCGGTTCCGAGTCGGGCTTCGTCGCCGCCGTTGGCCTGTCCCCCTCTCTGCTGTGGCAGTCGCGTCGGCTAGCACAGGAGGTCGCCGTCGACCGCCCGTCCCTGTCCGAGCCAACCGCCGTCCTCCTCGGTGGGCTTGTTTCTCTCTCTCTCTCCTTTGCTTGGTTCTGGTTTAGATCGAACCAGCTGCTGTTGTCGCCGTCTTGGCCTTCGGCCACCGGCCTGACCACCGTCCACCGCCTCCCGGCCGACCGGAGAGCCGTCCCTAGCCGGCCCTGAGCTGTTGGCCGCCCCCTCCTTCGCCGGTTCTCTCCCTGGCCGCGCGGACAGCGGGTCTCCGGCCAAGATCCGGCCACCGTGTCGTCCGTCCCGACACCCCGGAGGCACCCGTGCGACCGTCTCGTCGTCCCCGTCACAACCGTGCCTTCGCCGTCGTTAAACGGTAAGTTTCGGTTCTAAACCCTTGTTTAGCGTGTTAATCTCGTTTAGGGTTAGTTTAGTTAGGACTAATCGGAATTAGGTGGCTAGTTATGATTATTTTGGCTAATCGGGGTTAATGGGGGTTAATTAGTGACTAATGGTAATTTTAGTTAATTATGCATTTATTTTATTATTTATATTTATTTATTTCGAAATTAATATAATATTGTTTTATTATTATTTTGATGATAATAAATTATATTGTTGGTAATTGTTGTGCTTAGTGATAATTGATTGGGATATTTCTCCGGGTTTGGATTAATTACTTTTCGATAAGTAATTGCGGTAATTAGTGATTTATGGGAATTATCGGTCGTTGCATTATTGTGAGACAAATATTGTCTGAGACGATAATTGATTGATTTGCTGATCGCTTGCTTATTGATCGAAGCACGTTTATTTCGGGAATTACGTGGTATTTCCTTATGAAACTGATTGATTATTGGATTATCGCAATGTGGCGATTCATGGATGAATGTGGAATACTTGACGCTTCGTATGTGGACTTCATGTGTCTTGTGCGGTTTATGACGTGTGCTTATGAGTCCACTTGAGCCCTGAGGTGCATTTGTTTGCACGGGGAGGTAGAGGAGGTTGTGCCCTGATGCGTGTTTACGCGGGGAAAAGGCAGAGCCCTGAGGTGTATTTGTTTGCACGGGGAGGCAGAGGAGATTGTGCCCTGAGGTGTGTTTACATGGGGAAAAGGTAGAGCCCTGAGGTGTGTTTACACGGGGAGGCAGAGGAGATCGTGCCCTGATGCGTGTTTACGCGGGGAAAAGGTAGAGCCCTGAGGTGTATTTGTTTGCACGGGGAGGTAGAGGAGATTGTGCCCTGACGTGTGTTTACACGGGGAAAAGGTAGAGCCCTGAGGTGTGTTTACACGGGGAGGTGGAGATGATTATGCCTTGATGCGTGTTTACGTTAGTTGGTGCATAATTGGAACACGTCTGACTGTTGGGTACATGAAATGCATGTGTTGTGTTCTGACTGTGTGGTAGCCTGTACACGAGTGTTGTGTACTGTGCATGGTATGTGAAACGATTTGATTGTCATTTGTTATCGTGAGGAATGTGTCTGTCAGGTACGCAATGTCCGGTTATATCCGGTAGACCGCCAACCTTTGGGTTGTGCCGGGACCCGATGGGTCGTAATGATTAGAACACGCTTAATTGCGGTATGCATGAAATGCATCTGTTGTATTATAATTATGCAATTATATGTTTGCCCTATATTTGGCACGTGTGGTTGCTATCGTGCAAGGTAGGTACAACTGCAAGGTAAGACTGTTTGTGGTTGGTTTGTGATTAGATGGTTTGTGATTGGATGTCTTTATGAGAGCCATGCCTGTTAGGTACCCCTGAGGTGGATTGGTGCCCTAACCGAGGATTAGCGCCCGAACTTACTGAGATTTTATCTCACTGGTTATTGTATAACCATTTTCAGGTCCATTGGATGAAGAATCGGCATGTGTTGCGATTTGTGGCCTTGGTTGGAAGAAGTAGATTAACCCTGACCTTGTTGGTGTCATTGGTTCGATAGGGAGGTGCCCGTGGTAAGGGCTTGTACTTGTAAACTTCATAGGGTTAATCATTAGATAAATAAAGCTGTACTGTTAAGGGTGTTTTCTGATTGATTTTCTTGACTATCCCGATTGTTATGTGGTACGGGGATTATTTATTGCTTCCGCATGTGTTTAATGGAAAGATAAAAATAATGGTCAGCGACGCGTCCTGGGACGTCGCATTCGAATGACCGAAAGAGAAAAAGGGGATCGTCGCGTGCTCGAGGGTCGGGGCGTGACATCCCCGTCGAACATGGTATCAGAGCTTGGTCAATACCTGGAGTGATAAGGTGCGATGGGCTTTGGGATAGTTAGTTAAGAAAACACCCCATGCTTGTGCTTGTTTAATTGATTTTCTTGTTTTTGCGGGTTGTTCATGGTTCTTAATTCCTTGAGAGAAGTGGAATGCAGGTTCTGTGATAATCCTGATAGATGAACAATCCTGATTTGAGAGCCCTAGAGGTAGGGCAGGTCGAGGTCAGGTTGATCCTAGAAGTAATGCTCCAGGAAATTCTAGATTGGATAGGGTCTTGCAAGCGTTGTAAGCCTCGAGTTTTGTTATTGCGTAGCTAGCTTGGACTGGAATCATTGTTGTTGTAGTTGCTACTACCACCGTTGCTGTTGCCGTATTGCCTTGTAGAGTTCATTTTGTTGGAAGGAGAATTGCGATGGGTCGATGTTTAAATTGGTTGAGCAGTTCTTGGAATTAGAACTGTCCGAGTGTGTTGGGATGAGAAATTATGAGATAATAACTCTTTGGATCAAGAAACTGGAGAAAGTCTATGCACTGCCGGAGTGCGCGAGGTAAGGAAAGACGATTGTGGCTGAGTTGCTTGTTAAGTCAATGGAGTTAAGACCGAAATTGTTGGAAACGGTTATTAGTAACTCTGCGCCAATAAAGGAATGAGGTGTTGCCTGTGGTAAGATGCTCAAGTTCTAAGATAGCCCATGTGGATCAAGAAGGATTGATGGTCTTGCTTGTCATAGTGATGTATGACTTGGATATTGTCATCGGGAGTAAGTGGCTCACCAAGTAACGAGCTACAGTGGATCGCTATTGGAAAGCAGTCTACTTTAACCCATTGGAAATGTTCGATTGTGAGTCAAATGGGAATTGAGGAGGATCCCTAATTTATTTGATTTCGTCACCTTAAGTGATTGGATGAGGATTGCTAAGGTTAATTAGGTGACTGTGGTAATACATTGGATGAGGGACTAAGGATGGAAAAATATCGTTGTCATACGGGATTATTCTGATGTTTTTCAAAAAAATGAATTGTTTGGATTAACCCCAAAGCGAGAAAGGAGAAATTATGATTGAGTTGACCCTAGATGGGAGTCGAGATTCAAGGTATCTTACCGAGTTGCGTTGATTGGAAGTGAATGAGTTCAATACGCAGATGCAAGGTTTGATGGACGAAGGGTTTGATTGTCTTAGAGCGTCTCCATGGGGAGTGCCAATTTTGATTGTAAGAGAGAATGGCTAAAATATCGTACCTTGCGTCAAGTGCTAGAAGTTAGCCTAAGGTTTGGTAATGAGCAAGTATCATTGCTGAGGATGGACAACTGGTGTGACCAATTTTAAGGGTTTCGAGACCTCCCGAGATAGACCCAAGGATGGGTTATGCCTGGCTGATTAAAAGGAGGGTATGCCAAAGACAGCGTGTCCAATGCGATATAGTCGCTACAAAATTTACTACAACATTATTTGGATTGACCAATACGCCAGCTGCTTGAATGGATTCAATGGATTGAGCGAAATATTGGAAATTCGAGAAATACAAAGGGACACAAATAGCTCTTGAGGATGGTGCTATAGACCCCTTGAGAGCATAAACAGTATACCGAGTTTAGTACGTATGAGTTGAGAATTACTCGCGTAGCTTTTATGGGTTGGGTGAATTTGGACGAAGGAATTTCTGTAGATCCGCTAAGATCAAGGCAGTTCATGAATATGCCAAGACTTATAACAGTGGCGAAAGTTCATAATTTTCTAAGACGGACAGGTTATTGCAGATGATTTGTAGGAAGATTCTTTATGATGTCTACGCTTCTGATGTGAAGGTTAATGGAAGATGTAGAATTTGGATGGATGGATAAGCGTGAGAGTAATTTTAAGAACTGAAGTATGAGTTGATTACTATACCAGTTTTAAGGATATAGCCTAGTATTGAAGGTTATAATATTTATCATAAGCTGTCGTGTAAGAGATTGGACTGTGTCATGAGGCAACAAGAAAGGTTAGTTGCTTACGTGTCACGACGAATGAGGCCTTTGGATCTAATGGAGATCGGATAAGTTTATCTTGATAATTAGAGAAGTCGAATGTGTTGGACCATAAGTGATGATTTCTTAGTTGGCAACAATTTCTGATAAGATGATGATGGATGAGTTGTTATTTGGAAGTTTCAAACGTTGTAAAGAACTGTAGTGAATTATTTGGGAGACAATTAAGGTCTCATGAGTTGGACAACCTAGCGTGTGATTTGAAATGTTCAATGAGCAATTTCACTCTTAAGAATGGAAGACATTGCTTGATGGTATTTGGGATAATAGGAATTGACTTCTGAAGTTGTAAGCTTGAATGGCCATAAGAGATGAAGTGTTCCTGGTGGATCACCTCGGGAGACGATTAAAATTGGGATTGGAGCAAATTGATTTTTGTCTTTGGTGGATTGAGGACTAATTATTCCGTGGTAATATTGGATGGACTTGTTGTGAGATATTATTATCAATGATTTACTTTCGAGGTGTTAGTGGACTCGAAGAAGTATCAAAGGTTTTAGTGCTACATGAGGATTGGTCAGCATTGGTCTTCGAGTAGTTTCAATGGCACCTTGGAGTAGGTGTGTAATTGAAATGGATGGATTATTGAAGGTGAATCGAGGATTGCGAGAATCAAGATTACGTATTGGAGGAAAATTCGGTGGATTATAGTTCGAGTGTGAATGAGTGATCCCGAGTAATGACCTCATGGATTGGCGAACTCAAGAAGCTTTTAAAGTTTGGAGTGCTCAGATGGGGTTAAAACCGTGATGCTCGGTATGGGACGGGCCAAAGCGGATGATACCCCTATGAGTTAATCGATCTCAGGAATGGACTTTTTCTAGATTGGTGTATAATTCGAGAATACCTATATTGACTGATCCAATGAGGGCGGGGAGTGGTCGCCGGGGCTAGAGAGCCTGAGCAAGGAGCGACTCCCGGCAGGCTTCTAGGATGTCGAAGAGGATAAGGATGAAATGGACTATGCACCGATCAAGGAAATAAGATTTTTATTGGAGTGGTGTAGCAAAAGTGCGAGCGAACTTGTGAAACTTCAGTTTACTACAATGAGGTCCGAGATGGTGGGATCACTAGTTCAAGGATTGTCTAACAGTTAGTGGATGCTATTAAGATTGTCAGGGATAAGTTAAGGACATTGTAGAGTCGTAAAAAGAGCTATGTGGACAAGCGATATAGACCGTTGGAATTTCAAGTTAGTGATCACGTGTTCTTGAAGCTGTTGCCAATGCGAGGTACTTCGCAAGTTAGCAAAAAGGGAAAGTTGAGTTTGAGATGTAGACGACAGGTTGTCGTACGTGAAAAGATCGACGTGAGTCGTGGACTGTAAGGAGTGCGTGCTGCAGAAGAAAATGTTTACATTGGTCAAGGTGTTATGGCAACATCACGGAACAGGAGGAGCCACGTGGGAAAGTGAGGAAGTAATGAGGCATCAATACCCCCACCTGTTTATAGAGTTGAGTAGTAATGCAAATTTCGAGGACGAAATTTCTTTAAGGGGGGAAGAGTTGTGACGTCCTAGATTTTCCGGTCCGTGACGGATTTTATGAGTGCGTAGTCATCAATGCACTGCTAGTCGGTCTCGCTCTGAATTGATCACTCACGAGCTACTAACCGAAGGGGAGAGGCTACTAAAGACTTCGCGGACGCGCGATTCTTGAAAAAGCCACCCGTTAGTTTGAGACACACTGGAGTTGCGATTGATTGACTTAGCCACGATTTCTATCCAAATTCGGATATCGGACTTTTCGGACGTCGAGATTAATTATTGGACTTTGGCCTTATTATTTTCCAATTCTTCGGGTTCTCGTAGACGTAGGATGTAGGACCGCCACGCCAAATTTCGGACCCGACACCCCGTTGTTTTTCCTTTTGTCTTATCTCTCTCTCTCTCCCATGTGCGTCTCTCTCTCTCTCTCTCTCGTCCTTTTTCTCTCTCCTCTATCCCTTTCTCTTTCTTCCCGTTCTGCGCACCCATCCCCTCCCTCTTTATCCGCTGCCCTCCTGTCCCTTCCTCTCTCTCTCCTAGTTTGACTTTTCAGACTTCTCTCTCTCTCTCTCTCTCTCTCTCCTGCTGCGTCGACCACTGCAGCCCCCCCCCCTCCTACTGTTCTTCTTCTTCGGCTTCTCCTTGCGACTGGAAACGGAGCCGCCGCTGCTGTGCTGCTGTTCCGCCACCGCCGTCGCCACCGCAGCTCCGCCACCACCCCTGCTTGTCGCCGGACCACCAGTCGGCCACCGCCCTCCGGTCGCAAGCTCGACCCACCGCAGCCGAGCCACCCCCGACGCCAACGTCTCCTCCCTCCATTTTCCTCCATCTCCCTTGTTCCGCGTCAGGCCGCGCCGTCGTTGCTTGCCGGTTGCCCCCTGCTCTCCTTGCCGTCTAATCACGTTAGCCGGCATCGGAGGTCGCCACTCGGCCGCCCATCCCTGTCCGAGCCAACCGCCGTCCTCCTCGCTGGGCTTGTTTCTCTCTCTCTCCTTTGCTTGGTTCTGGTTTCGATCGAACCAGCTGCTGTTGTCGCCGTCTTGGCCTTCGGCCACCGGCCTGACCACCGTCCACCGCCCCCCCCGGCCGACCGGAGAGCCGTCCCCAGCCGGCCCTGAGCTGTTGGCCGCCCCCTCCTTCGCCGGTTCTCTCCTTGGCCGCGCGGACAGCGGGTCTCCGGCCAAGATCCGGCCACCGTGTCGTCCGTCCCGACACCTCGGAGGCACCCGTGCGACCGCCTCGTCGTCCCCGTCGCAACCGTGCCTTCGCCGTCGTTAAATGGTAAGTTTCGGCTCTAAACCCTTGTTTAGCGTGTTAATCTCGTTTAGGGTTAGTTTAGTTAGGATTAATCGGAATTAGGTGGCTAGTTATGGTTATTTTGGCTAATTGAGGTTAATGGGGGTTAATTAGTGACTAATGGTAATTTTAGTTAATTATGCATTTATTTTATTATTTATATTTATTTATTCCGAAATTAATATAATATTGTTTTATTATTATTTTGATGATAATAAATTATATTGTTGGTAATTGTTGTGCTTAGTGATAATTGATTGGGATATTTCCCCGGGTTTGGATTAATTACTTTTCGATAAGTAATTGTGGTAATTAGTGATTTATGGGAATTATCAGTCGTTGCATTATTGTGAGACAAATATTGTCTGAGACGATAATTGATTGATTTGCTGATTGCTTGCTTATTGATCGAAGCACGTTTATTCCGGGAATTACGTGGTATTTCCTTATGAAACTGATTGATTAATGGATTATCGCAATGTGGCGATTCATGGATGAATGTGGAATACTTGCTGCTTCGTATGTGGACTTCATGTGTCTTGTGCGGTTTATGACGTGTGCTTATAAGTCCACTTGAGCCCTGAGGTGCATTTGTTTGCACGGGGAGGTAGAGGAGATTGTGCCCTGACGTGTGTTTACGCGGGGAAAAGGGAGAGCCCTGAGGTGTGTTTACACGGGGAGGTAGAGTGCTTGTGCCCTGAGGTGTGTTTACACGGGGAAAAGGTAGAGCTCTGAGGTGTATTTGTTTGCACGGGGAGGCAGAGGAGATTGTGCCCTAACGTGTGTTTACACAGGGAAAAGGTAGAGCCCTGAGGTGTGTTTACACGGGGAGGCGGAGATGATTGTGCCTTGATGCGTGTTTACGTGAGTAGGTGCATAATTGGAACACGCCTGACTGTTGGGTGCATGAAATGCATGTGTTGTGTTCTGACTGTGTGGTAGCCTGTACACGAGTGCTGTGTACTGTGCATGGTATGTGAAACGATTTGATTGTTATTTGTTCTCGCGAGGAACGTGTCTGTCAGGTACGCAATGCCCGGTTATATCCGGTAGACCGCCAACCTTTGGTTGTGCCGGGACCCGAGAGGTCGTAATGATTAGAACATGCTTAATTGCGGTATGCGTGAAATGCATCTGTTGTATTAGGATTGTGCGATTATATGTTTGCCTTATATTTGGCACGTGTGGTTACTATCGTGCAAGGTAGGTACAGCTGCAAGGTAAGACTGTTTGTGATTAGTTTGTGATTAGATGGTTTGAGATTGGATGTCTTTATGAAAGCCATGCCTGTTAGTTACCCCTGAGGTGGATTGGTGCCCTAACCGAGGCTTAGCGCCCGAATTTACTGAGATTTTATCTCACTGGTTATTGTATAACCATTTTCAGGTCCGTTGGATGAAGAATCGGCACGTGTTGCGATTCGTGGCCTTGGTTGGAAGAAGTAGATTAACCCTGACCTTGTTGGTGTCATTGGTTCGATAGGGAGGTGCCCGTGGTAAGGGCTTGTACTTGTAAACTTCATAGGGTTAATCATTAGATAAATAAAGCTGTACTGTTGATGGTGCTTTCTGATTGATTTTCTTGACTATCCCGATTGTTATGTGGTACGGGGATTATTTATTGCTTCCGCATGTGTTTAATGGAAAGATAAAAATAATGGTCGGCGACGCGTCCTGGGACGTCGCATTCGAATGACCGAAAGAGAAAAAAGGGGATCGTCGCGTGCTCGAGGGTCGGGGCGTGACATAAGGCATGGCAAGGAATCGAACAAGAAGCATCCAATCGATTGATTCAAGTTGGCCTCAGAGTTGGCCTTTAAGATTACACACGCAACGTGCCACTAGACTATTTCCCCATTCACTATTAAACTTGATTTATGGTAATTAGCCATCATTAATATTCATTCACGGTGGCTAACACTATAAGTCTCCTAAGTCAAGTTCTAATGCATAACCCCTAGTTTACCCATGAACATGTATCAAGTTTGCACGAGTATCTAGCAATTACATACATGAAGCTCAAAAGTAAATTGTGAGTAAGTCTGAAGATCTTGGTTATCATCTAATCAAACAATTACTGAATCGACACCGAATTACTTCATTCATTCAATATATGTAAATCACAATCATGTGCACCAAATAGTTACTGAATGGTCTTTTTATTTTTTGAAAATTTTTGTGCTTAAAGTTTAAAAAGAAAAATAAAATTTGTGAAGACATTGAAAGTTGGTTCTACATGCATGAAATTCTAAAAATCTTGAAACACAATCAGTTCATAGAAGGCAAAACTAGGGAATTTACAACACATCATCAAAAGACAAGCAATCGAAGATGATTCATGAACTAATCAAGTCTAGAAAATATATGGTACACTAAAAACATTATGAAGAACAACTTTCATGAAGAAAGTTTCATAGGATAAGTAATGTATGAATTTACAAAAATATGCAACTCAATCAAATGCAATAAAACAGAGCAAAGCAGCAGCAATTCAAGGCAGTTCCATAGCAATATGGTCATGTTGATGATATCCAAAAATCACCAAATGTTAACACAAGATAGTAGTAAGAATGACAATAGAGACATATTGTAACATCTTGAAAATCGACCCAATTTTAGGATTTTATAAAAGGCAATGTTAGTCGAAAGCCTGGTCAGTACAAATATTCCGAACTGTGTGTTCGTGGGATAACGGATTACAGAGAGGCACCATTAAGAAACGATATGCGTTTGACTCGCAATTTCGATCAAGAATGAACCCTTCGACCATGAGGACCTGGGTGGGAACGATATCCTCTAAATACTAGACTATTAACGAAATGGAAATAAATCAATTTGGCAGAAGTACGAAGTCGAATTGTGGGTGATTTCCGCATGACTTCGATACGAACTACGAACGACATTAAACCGAATCCTTTTCATTTGGTACTCGGGATTATCAATTGAGCCCTTGGGATCACACGACAATCGAAGGACGTCCTTGACTCGAGAATTGGTGTAAACGTGGTTTAAAGAATGGTTGACCACGGATCAAATGTGAGGAAAGTTCTAAAACGGTGCTCGATAATCTAAATTGTACTACAGTTGCAATCAACTCAATTTAGCCCCTATTTTTAATCCGATTTTGGGAACCAACTTCTCAGTGATATCATGACTAAATACTTGGATGTCGCCTTATTTATTTTGGGATTTTCTGTTGGACACGGAAGCGTTAAAAAAGGAAAAATTAGACCGGGTTTCGGGCCCGCGGGTGGGCCAGCCCAAGACTAGCGGCCCAATGGGCCTCGCGCCCATCCAGCTCAGCCCAAAGGGGGCCCAAGCTAGCCCATTCTCCTCTCCCTCCTTAGCCCATGGGCTTCTCTCTTTCGGCCTTTTGCTTCTGTGCCCAAGTGGGCTTAATTTATGCTTATTTTTGCTTTGTTTTGATCGGTTCTTCAACAAGTGGCTTGCCCACTTGCCTTGGCCCTTATCTAAGTCTTCAGCAGCTCCTTCTCTCTCATCTTTCTCTCCCAAATTTGTGCACCAGCCTAGCCCCACTCTCTCTTCCTTTTCTCTTCCATTTATGCTGTTTCTTGCTGTCTTTACTATTTTCCAGTCGGAAAACAGCCTTGCTGCCGTTACTGGAGCCGCCACCATTACCCAAAGTGTAGTCCTGAAAGTTAGGAAGGTAGCCGCACACCCCCAGTCACCCCTGGTCGCCCTGGACCGTCCATTTCGGCCTTTTCCCCTCTGCTGGTCAGTTCCGTGTGAACAGTGTTGCGGGGGCTGTTTTGGCCCGTTTCGGCCACCATTTGTTGTCTGTTGCCATCCCCAAGCTTACCACTCGTAGCCCTCGTTCCCCTCTATGCGCCGGTGTCGCCGGATTTCCGATCCAAGTAAGTTAACTTCCTAATCCTTATTTAGGGGTTAATCTTGCTTAGAAGTTAATTAGTGTATTTGTGTGTTTGTGTTTAATTAAGGTTGATTGGTTAATTAGGTTGGTTAATTAAACTGACTAGGGTAGTTAGATTAATTGACCATAGTTAGTAATAAAGTAACTAATGTTAATTAATTAAAGTAACTATGGTTAGTTTTAAAAGTAACCAAGGTTAAAAATTAATCATGGTTAGGTTAAATTAATTAGGGTTGAGTTAATTTGTTAACCATTGTTAAGTTTATTTATTTATATTTATTTATTTAATTTCGGACGAATTTACTATTCACGAATTACTGTTCACGGCACTGTTCATGCAGAAGCTAATTTTTGGCTTATTTTGATGTGTTATTGGTTGTTATGATTTATTGAAGTGCCGATTGTTAATTATACTTATAAATATTGATGAAATGCGTGATCGAATGTGTTGGGGATGCGAATATGTGACGAAAAATAAAGTAGGGAAGAAAAAGAGGGCAAGCAGGAATTTTTACGTAGAAAACCCTTCCAAAATCAAGAAAGGAAAAACCACGGTGCTGCACTAGGCAATCTCTTCACTATCAGTATCAGCGTTACAAGCTTAGGGTTACAAGGCTTCAGCGTTACAACTATAAAAGAAATTGCCCTATTTATTACAGGAGTCTAGGGCATACATATTAAAGAAAATTACATGTATGCTATTAGTGGTAACATAAACTCTATTTCCTTTAATATCTCAGGATGGGTGACCTGCTGGGAAATGCCTACCCATGATAATATTTTTCTCCATCAGACTCCACAATTCTATCAATCTCCCACTTGGAGGCTGATCTTCAAAAAACAGCAATAATCTTTTATAGTCTTCATCTTTTCAACCCAAATTGTCCTAGTGCGGCGGCCCCCCTCATCACTTACCATGGAGGCCAACTGAGGCAATGCACAGCCTCAGTTTCTTAGTTTCTAAGGGGGAAGCCCAAATCCAAACCCATCAATTATCCAGTTGGATCCACCTTAACTAAAAAGCTTAAGCTAGTGAGTTATTAGCCAACTATGATATATTAATTGCTCTACACCACATCAATTCTCCGATGTGGGACTACTTCTCTAACACAACTCACACGTGTATCCTAACAGAATGCTGATTGGAAATTAGATTTTGGAATTGTTGAGTGAGATCGCATGACATATTGCGTGGGTTATCAGAAATGGCATATCGCATGAGCATGAGTGATATTGCATTCACGACATAGCAAATATATAAATGGATTGCTTGATGATGTGTTGCATGATCACATTAAAAAAGGGAACCCGGCGTTGCTGGAAGACCACCAATCCTTATGGGGTTGTGCTATGGCCAGTGGGTCGCCTGATTTCGGTCGGTTGCCTAATAGAGAGAGGTTCTATGTGGGACTGCGGTAGTGGGCGGGTCTCGGGCCTCTATCAGTTGTGGGGCTGCGGTAGTGGGTGGGTTCTGTGCTCCTTTGGGAATGCCGTCTTGAGAGTGAGCCCTTAACATCGTCGTGCCTCGAGGTAAAGAGGACAAAACTGGCTTGGCCAGGAACCACTAACCATAAGGTTGTGCCGTGGCCTAGGAGGAGGGGTTGTAATAATCGGAGCATGTGTGGGTGTGAGACATGAGAAAGCTGTGTGCAATGCTCTGATTATTTGCATGCTCTTAGTGTCGTGATGAATTTAAATGACAGTTTCTACAGGTTACGTGTGCTAAGGCCAGGTAGGGTTGCCTGTAATTGCACTTATTTATTTAAACTGTCTTTTATGATTATTCTCTGAGGTGGTATTGGATGATTTGATGAATTATGTTGCATGTTAAACTCCCAAGGCGAGCGAAGTTCCTAACTGAGGCTTAGGACTTTAACTTGCTGAGTTTATCTTAACTTGTCGTGGTTAACCTTTTCAGGACCTAGATGATGCAGTACTCGAAGATCAAAGAGAGCGATTTCTCCGAGGCCAACGAGTAGGCACTTGTACAATGTTAGGTTAGCTAGGCCGGTCCCTTTTTGAGTAGGCCTTAGTTTATCGCTTGTGGTAAGGCATGTATATATTTGCTGGTGTGCTGGCTAATCTTCAGATATATAAAAATGGTGTTGTCTTTCCTCTGCTACTGTTGTTGCTATCTCTATTATTTGGTTTGGGAGTTGTTCGTTTCCGCATGTACTTAATTACAAGATAAAATGAATTGGTCGACGATAGTACCTGGGACGTCATACAGTTAGACCTCAAGTGAAATGAAGTTGTTGCGAGCTCGAGAGTTGAGGCGTGACACATATGCCTTAACAAGCAGACAAAGTATGCTACAAGATCATCAAGACAAACACGATGCAATTGATCAATTTTTGATTATATCCTTGAAATAAAGTTTGTTCTTGTGATTGATTGACCATATGAAGTCCGTTTAACATTATTCTTACTTTGTTGGAAAGATAATGTGATGTATTATGACTTTTATGAAGACTTCTAGGTTTAGAAACGTCAATTACACATTTAATTTGATGCAAATGCAATTCAAACTAAAATTGGGCAGACAAGACCCAAATTCAGATCACAAGGGTTTTCACTTATCATACAAGGTCTAAAAAATCTGAAACAAATTATGTGACATAGGCAAGACACATGCGAATATCTTTCATGAAGGAACCTAATTCCAGATCCACACAGAAAAATCCACAAAAATTCGACAATGTTGCAGATCGCTGGAAATCAGCATGTGCGGAGGTTAAATGACATGTATTCTCGACACTTGAACACCCTCTAAAAATTTCAAAAGAATCACAAATTGTAAACAACACATTTTTGAACATTTTTTTTTATGGAGAAATCAATTTTCAAGTCCAAACACATCAGTCGGTAAAAAAAAATCAAGCCGAATCAGGGAATGATGTTCCAAGTAATCATGATCAATTCACAAAAACACGCTTCGAGGCACATTTCTCATAAAAAAATTGAAAAAATTGTGTCGTAGGTTAAGTCATATGGAGTAACTTTCACGAAGGATGTGACTTAAAAATCCTAACAGAAAATTTAGCGAAAAATAGACAAATTTGCTAGTAAGTGGTAAAATCTTCAAAATTCGTTTTCCTTCAATTTTCAAAACTGAGATTCAAATTTTGGAATGGATTTTCAGGTAGCAAATGAAGTTGATTTGGGCACTATAATATATCAAATCGAAGCTCTTAGAGTGTACTACAAAAATCTAGAAGATGTGAGGAGCGTTCGACGACATTTATGAGGTGAAAATTGCCAAAATAGTAGGTCACATGATGAAATCCAAATTTGTAAAACATGTTCATCTTCAAGAAAATGATCATCAAATATTCAAGCAACTTCATAACAGCTAAATAGCATCAAAATCAAGTTCATAGGAGTTTCTAAGTTGAATTCTAGCCCTGACTACCTATCGTAGCCTCGCTTCATTGGATTTAAGTTTAGAGGGGAATTTGCCTTGTGATTTCTCTCAATCCAAGCTTCGATCTTCAACCTATTCAGCAAAATCAGGACAAAGGGACCTCGAGGAAGCTCCAAAGTACTTAAGGATTGCCAGAGAGGGAAAGATCACTGCCGGTGAGCACCGGCTAGGATCCAATACAAATCCGAACCGGATCAGTTCGGTTTGCAGTGGGCCGATCAGAGCTTCAACGGATTGGATGCTGACCACTGGGATGTCAGACGAAGGGAGGAGATGCTGGAGGAGATTAGAGAGGCCGGATTGGCTCGGTTTGGCACTGATCGAACTTGCGAAGGAGGGACTGCGATCGAAGGAAGACATGGGCTGAACGGGAGCTCAACGACGGAGAAGCTGAACATCGAAGGCACGAGCAGAGGGAGCAAGACATTGTGGACGAAGGCGTGAGTAGCATTGTCATTGGTGAAGGCTCATACGCAACGGCAAGGTGGTCAGGTGGCGGTTGAATTGAACTGCCCAAGTCGATCGAAGAGGGAGAGAAAGAGCGGGAAGTTGAGAGAGAGAGAGAGATTTGCAATTTTGTTTTGTGCAGCAAATGAGCCTCCTTTTGAAATTTTAGAGGGAAACTTGTTTTTATACTCCCTTTTGGCACCAAATCCTAGCCATCAATTTGATCCGACGGTTAAGGATTAATCCTATAGATCTAACAAACTTCCTTAGCATTTAAGCAAGTTTAGAATTAAGCATGTGCTTATTTAAAGAGCTGAGATTTCACAATATCAATGGTCCAAATTATTTTTGCAATTGAGGACCTAATTAGGGGTAGTTTTGTATTTTCATGAAAACCTGAGGCATTTTTGCAAATTTGGAGAAAGTAAAGGACATGGGGGAATTGGCCATGGCACAACCCATCTAATGGTGGTCGTCATTGGCCAAGAATTAGCCAGAGGAGGGCCAAATCAGTCTCCTTTGCCAATGGTCGGTCAGACTGATCGGACCGATTCACACTAGTTTGACCGGTTCGGTCCTCTTTTGGTTGGTTTAGTCCAATGAGTCCTTGAATTCATGCAATTTAGTCAACAGACTAAATTGGAAGAAAATTTTACCTAATTTGAAGAGAAATGGTCCGATTTTGACCTATATTAGGTTAATTAAACTATATAAATGCAGTTCGGCAACTTATAATGATTTAATTACCAAAGTAATATGAAGAATATTAGACCTATGCTATGGGTACACCAAATTGGATTTTCTAGGCTTAAATGGGCAATTTCACCTAATTATGAGTCGAAATTTGCAAATTAATTGAAATTGTATTCAATAAATATTGTTAAACACTTATTAGCCTAATTGTCCATGCTTAGAGGGACCTATCCTATTTAAATTGACCTTAAACAGATGGCACGGCCATTTTGTCAAAATTAAGTTGAGGGTCAATGTCAAAATTGAACTTCAATTCATCACATTAAACCTTAGTTTTAAATCAGTCAACCCAAATTTCTTGAATTGAAGCTTAATAACCTTATTTTCTTAAAGCCAAGTTAGCTAAATTCCCCAAATCGATGAGTTGGCAAGGTGAATTTCCCAAAATTGACCCGAAATATGGATTTTACTCACAAAATTGAGTAGAATTGAAGTATTCATTTGCCAATTATATTGAATAAGTTCAGACCTAATTAGGGACAAAAATGTCAATTCATTTTTTGGCTTACCTAATCTTAAAATTGATTGAACGGGTGAATGGGTATGTCTCTAGATCAAATGTCATAAAAGGAATTAAGTCTAATTATGACTAGAACAAAAGTAATTTTATTTTCGATTGATCTTGAACCTAAAATAGAAAAATTCAAAAAACAAGGTTCTTAATTGATTTTCGTAAAATCTTGATGCCAAAGTCAAATTGAAGCTAAAATGAAATGATTTTTTCATTTTTGCATTTTCCATTTTTTGTAAAATGTTTGACGAAAGGTCAAACTCTAGTTGACTTTTTACTAGGATTTTGATTTGTGGTCAAATCTTTGGATTTTTCTAAAATTTTCACTTCTGAAGTGAAATTAGACTTGAAAGAAATATTTTTATGTAAAAAGCAAAAATTTGAATTAGGACTGACTTTTGGTCAAATGATTGACCAAAAAGTCAACTCAAAAGTCAATCATTTGACTTTTCAGGCTTTCAGGTGTAATGGATAGGAAATCAATTTCTAAAGCTAGGCCAACAAACATAATTGAGAAAAAACACATTTTTGCTCAAAAAATGGGTTCCACCACAATTAGAAATTTCAATTTTTATTTTTTTTATCTTTATCAACGTGTCGACTAAAAAACAGGCATCAATAAACAAGACTCAGAATTAATTCCCATCATCATCAAAGAGACACATGACACCAAAGCATGAGGGATTCCACAAAACCCTAAAACATCTCAGGTCTTTCTTCTAGAAAGGCTTGAGAGCATCGTTGCGAGAATGCATCTGAAATTGTAAAGTTTGCTAACAAAATAAAGTAGAGCATTGCAAGCCTGTGGGATTGGTCTACCCATTACTGATTTCGAAGTAAATTTGGGAGGACATTTTAATGGACTTCATAGAAGGATTACCAGCTTCCAATGGTAAGACTATTATATTCATCGTCGTTGACTGTTTATCAAAGATGGGCCTCTTCACCGCACTCAGCCACCCCTACACGGCCCTTACAATGGCAAGGGCATTTTTAAAAATATCTTCCGACTCCATAGGGTGCGTAAATCCATTGTTTGTAATTGGAATCCCACTTTCACAAGTGCCTTTTGGCGGAAATTATTCGAACTACAAGAGACTAAATTCAGCATGCGTTTGGCCTACCACCCATAAACAGATGGACAAACCAAAGTAGTCAATTGGGTCCTTAAAATGTATTTGAGATGCTTTACTAGTGATCACCTAAAACGTTGGGTTCAATGGTTGCCATTGGCGGAGTTTTGCTACAACACTAGTAACCACACCACCAGCCGCAAAACCCCGTTCGAATTGGTGAATGGGAGGCCTGTATGAAATCTCCTTACCAACGTGCTTGGTACTGCACAAAGCGCCATCGTCACTCGCAATTTGGAAGCCCATGACCAGCTGCTTACAGACCTTAGGCAGCAAATTGTGGATGCACAAGCACGGATGAAAGCCCAATACGATTGTGGAGGTTTTTGTTTAGCTTACAACGTTATCGCCAAATAACAGTTTGAACGGTAAACGCCACAAGCCTATCTCCTCGGTTTTATGGTCCGTTTGAAGTCATTGGTCGCATTGGCTTGGTTGCATACCACCTCAAGCTTCCTCCAACCGCCTGAATCCATTGTGTTTTTGATGTCTTCGCATTGAAGCCCACCTTAGAGCACACGACAAGCTCGAGGCTAAGCTACCAAACATGGAGGCTGAAGATGGACTGCTGCAAGTTGAGCCCGAGGCCGTGATTGCCAATAGGATCCACCGAGGCCGAAAATAAGTTCACATTCAATGGAAGGGATTGGATGAAGCTAACGCCACGTGGGAAGACAATGACAATCTTGGGCCAGTTCCTGCACCTTTTCGTCCTTGAGGACAAGGACAACTTTGGCAGGATGGGGGAGATGTCACGGTCAAGATACATATCCAAAGTGGAAAGTAAGAATCAGGAATAAAGAAGGGAGATTTTCGGGCCAAAATTAAAGGGAGCAAGATTTTGTGGGATGGAAGCAAGAATAAAGAGAAGCATAAAATGGAAAAGAATTAATAGCTGGATCAATTATCATTATAACTACGTCAATTTGAATTATTAGTATTTCCTTTTATAATGAAATTCCTTGGTTGTACGAAATCTATAAATTGTATCTCCTATGAGAAATTATTCATTCAAGAAATAAAACAAAATCAAAGAGTTTGAGATTTCACTTGAATCTTTGGTGGAAATATCTTATAGACTTTTCAAAATAATGCATTTATGTAGACGAAGAAACCGCATTAGGAATTCCAATCCTAACAGCTTGGTAATTCCTAACAGGTGCTCACCCTTACTCACGGATAATCAAATCCGCAGACCAACATATTCGATTTTCGTGGGCCAATTAACCTCTAAATGATTAGTTGATTTTCAGATAACATCTAGAACTTCTGGTTTCTGATCGATCTAAGAAATGATTGGCGGGCCACTCCGAGAACAATTCAGGTATTCGAATCATTGTAGCTCACGTCAACCACGAAGGGGGAGACTTCGCCATAGACCATGGGATGGATTTGTTTGAGGGGGAAAACACTGCTGGTCAAAGGAGCAAGAAGATGCCAATGACCAATCGAAAATGACATCCATTATTTTTGAAGGGAAAAACAAAATTGTTCGTCATCGGCAAATCAAACTACTCCTACGATAATGTTCTTACCTGGAGAACATAGCCAAAGCCACAAGCCACTAAATCCTTTTCCTCCTGTTGATTTTCTTTTATATAATCATTCGTTAGTAGATAGAATTCAATTTAATCTATAGGATAAAGCAAGCTAAGTTCACACGAAATATATGTCCTAAGCAGCTTCTTTGCCTCAAAAACCACAATATAGGATGGGTTGATCGCTTGCAAAAATGAATTAACAAAAAAAAATTCACATTATCAATGAAAATGTTCAGGCATAGACTTTTGTTGGTAATGCAAACATTTCCATTTGACTAATTCTTCTAAGTGATACACAATAGTTTTAGAAACACGTTTTCAATCTGTCAATTTTCCATGACAGAATTGGATCCTTCTTTGTCAGAGTTATTAGTTTTACATTTCATAATGTGCAACTGCAGAACACTTCAAATCACCAAGAGTCGCGCGGAAGCATAGAGACCACTTACATCTAATACAATCAGATGACAAATTTGCTTATAAACTTATCAGTTGGATTCTTATGAGCTGATATATTGGAATTTTGGAACTCAGAAGAGATTGAAAAACACATCAAGAATCACAAAAAGAGAAGGTGTTATACCTTCCAAAGTTGCTTACAATCATTGCTGAAAAATGTTGTTGCGTCTTCAACTGTTTTCCTCCAATTACGAAAGCTTACAAGAAGATTAGGAACCTTGTCGCAGATGTCTATACACAAAGCCGTGGAAATGAAATTACTGGGTACAAACAAAGCTGATGCTATGGTCAAATTTTATGAACTGATCTCCACCGTATTTTCTTGTCAAGGAAGTGACAACTTGATCTTGTTGAGCTTAACCATGATAGTTTCCATGTCCATTCTTTCCTCGGACAAATCCTTTGAACATTCTAGTCCTAACTCTAAGATCGATAAGACTATGCACTCGAGTTTTGAAAGCATCATATCTTCATGATTCATGTTAAGGAGTTTGCTATCGACAATGTCAAGCGCTCTTTCCGGAATTGCTGCACCTACCCATCGCCTCAAGCTCATATCTGCATCGAACATTTCACTAGTTGGCTCTTTCCCAGTAATCACTTCCAACAACAATATGCCAAAGCTGTACACATCTCTTTTTGTCGAGACTTTTCCTTCCAAACCATACTCTGCAAGTGTCATAGATTGTGAAATAAGAAACGTTGGCTATTGATTTTGATTTTTTTTATTTTTGAGCCATAAGTAATAAGATCAAGAGGCATAACAAGTGCTAAAATATCACTATTATATTGTATCATTATATTGGCAATCAATGGCTTAGATTAGTTTAAATTTGACAAATGTACCTGGAGCAATGTAACCAATCATGCCGAGAGTTCGGGTTTGTGTTTCAAGCTTGTTCTTAGCCAAAATCTTCGCAATTCCAAAGTCGCAAACTTGTGCAACTAGGTCCTTATTTAGAAGAAATTGCTAGGCTTTAGATCACAGTGTACTATGGGTTCTGATTGGCTATGGTGGAGATAATCGAGTGCTGTAGCAACGTCGACCATTATCTTCACTTGTTGATGGAGACCCAAGTTGTAGTTGTTGGAGTAAAGCCACTTCTCTAGGCTCCCATTGGGCACGTATTGCAGCACCAAAGCTCTCAGATCAGTGTTAGTGCAGGTATTAATCACCTTGACTAGATTCCAGTGTCGGATCTTGCGGAAAACCTCGCATTCTACGTCAAAACTTCTCAATGAGCCTTCAATATGGAGATTCAATACTTTGACCGCAACGTCCATCCCATTGGCTAGAGTCCCTTTGTATACAGAGCTAAAGCTTCCTACTCCCAGCAAATTACTTTCGCTGAAATTGTTAGTACCTGAGCAAAGCTCTTGATATGATATCATTGGGAGGTCAATTCCGGGCAGGTTCTCCACCAAAACTGAAGTTTTTTTAGTAGCATTTCCATGCTTTCTAAGTAAGCAAATGATAGGGACTAGAAGCATATGTCACGGGTTGATTGATCTAGCGTTCCCTTCGAACCCGTGCGGCCTTAGGATTTCTCCCAAGCAGCCTTTCCCTTCAAACTCACAAAATATTTAGAGAGAGAACTCTAGAGAGAGAAGCTCTGTATTTTATTACTTGTGTAGAATGGGATGATTACAATGAGGGGAGGAGACCCCTATTTATACAAATACAGGCAAAATCGTATCCGTAGATCTCTCCTCGATCTAACGGTGGAGATCGTATCTCCCCAACTATCTTAATTACCGTATCTTCCATCCCTAGGAATATTATAGGAATATTCTGGGAATATTCTAGGAATGTTCTAGAAGATTTAAGTAAATCCTGCCCCTAGGAATATTCTAGGAATATTTTGAAATGTTCTAGAAGACTCAAGAAAGCCCTAGAATTTGGGGTCAACGGTTGAGGATTTCTCGTAACAAGGATCAGTCACGGCATCGATCAAAACCCTCTCAGACCGTTCGTGTTTCCGAGCCGTGACATTCTCCCCCACCTAGTCGAGCGACGTCCTCGTCGCGTCTTCAGCATGGAATGCTTCAATTTGCTTCTTGAATTGCCAAAGAGCGTCCGCGGGTTCCCAACTTGCTTCACTCTTTGGAAGACCCTTCCATCGAACCATATACTCTTGCTTCGGCGCACAATACCACTTTTGTATGACTTGATCTGCCATGATGTAATCCACTTCCTGATCATACGAAGTCTTTGCTCCCAATGGTGCCCGTTGCGACTCTCCCCGGTCCGGATCTTCCTCATCTACATGGAAAGGTTTGAGCATACTCACATGGAAAACCGGATGTACCTTTAGTTTGGGTGGTAATTCTAGCTTATATGTGACCTTCCCGACCCGTTGAAGCACACGGAAGGGCCCCTCATAGCGTCGGATCAACCCCTTGTGTACATCCTTGTAATGAAGAACCGCGTATAGATTAGCTAACACTTGGTCTCCAACTTGGAACTCTACGTGCCGACGCTTCTGGTCCTCCCACTTCTTCATGCGCTTCGATGCCTTGTGTAGGCATGTCCTTGCCAAGTCCGCTTGCTCTTGCCAGTCTTTCGCGAACTTGAAGGCAGGAGGGCTACTCCCCTTGTAGCCCGATGCAACCGCACTTGGGGTTTGCGGTTGTTGTCCCGTCACGATCTCGAACGGACTCTGGCCGGTCGATTCGCTCCGTTGCAAGTTGTAGGAGAATTGGGCCACGTCGATCAACTTTGCCCAATTCACTTGCGTCGTGCTCACATAGTGCCGAAGATAAATCTCCAAGAGTGCATTGATCCGCTCCGTCTGACCGTCGGTTTGGAGATGCAAACTCGTGGAGAAGTTCAGCTCCGACCCTAGCAGCTTGAAAAGCTTCGTCTAGAATCGCCCCGTGAATCGGGGGTCACGATCGCTCACGATCGTTTGTGATACTCCCTAGTACTTGACCACATGCTTTAAGAAAAGCTTGGCCGCCTCCTTGGCCGGACAATCCTTCGTTGCAGGCACGAAAGTTGCGTACTTGGAGAACCGGTCAACTACCACCATAAGCGCCTGACACCCTTCGGACTTTGGTAGGTTGACGATGAAGTCAATGGAAACGCTTTCCCATGGCCAAGTGGGAATGGGAAGCGGCTCCAGAAGCCCTGGCGACGATCGTTGCTTGAGCTTGTCTTGTTGGCATACAAGACAAATTTTCACATACGCCTCGATGTCGTCCTGCATTTGAGGCCAGTAGTACCGTTCCTCTACAAGCGCCAATGTTTGGTGGATCCCTGGATGACCCGCCCATTTCGAGTCGTGGCACTCTCGTTGCACTTCCTTCCTCAGCTTCCCATGGAGCGGCACGTGTAGTCGCCTTCCCTTGGTGTAGAGAAGCTCGTCTTCACACCAGAATTGACGGGTCTTGCCCTCTCGTGCATACTGTAGGGGTCCCTGAGCCCTTTGATCATACTTGAGTCCCTCCTTGATATGGTTGATCCACGGGCAATTCGGTCGACTCACGATGTTTGCCAACTCTGCCTTCCGACTTAGTGCGTCCGCCACGGAGTTAGCCTTCCTCGGCTTGTACTCCAGCACGTAGTCGAATTCTACCAAGAAATCTTGCCATCGAGCTTGCTTTGGACTTAGCTTCTTTTGAGTTTGAAATTAGCTCGTGGCCACATTGTCCGTCCTTATGACGAACTTTGCTCCTAGGAGATAGTGCCTCCACGTCCGAAGGCAATGGACCACCGTGGTCATCTCCTTATCCTGAACGGTATACCGACACTCGGTATCGTTCAACTTCCGAGACTCGAACGTGACTGGATGGCCATCTTGCATGAGAACACCACCAATAGCATAATCAGAAGCATCAGTCTCTACCTCATAGGTTCTTGTGTGATCGGGCAATGCCAACACTGGCTCCTTGGTCATGGCTTGCTTCAATTGATTGAACGCCTCTTGGCACTGGTTGGTCCACTCCCACGGCTTTTCCTTCTTCAGCATATCCGTGAGTGGTACCGTGATACTCGAGTAGCTCTGAATGAAGCGCCGGTAGTAATTGGTGAGGCCAAGGAATGACCTCAACTCTGTCACCTTGGTCGGCGGCTCCCATTCGACCATCACTCGGATCTTAGCCCCGTCCATTCGAACTTGACCGCCCCCGACTATGTGCCCCAAGAAGGGAACTTCCCTTTGGGCGAAAACACACTTCTCACGCTTCACGTACAACTCGTTCTCGCGCAAGACTTGAAAGACCTGCCTCAAGTGCTCGAGGTGCTCCTCCAGTGTCCAACTATAGATCACAATATCATCTAGGTAAACCACTATGAACCGATCAAGGAACGGATGGAGTATCTTATTCATCATGGTGCAGAAAGTAGCCGGAGCGTTGGTGAGACCGAACGGCATGACGAGGAATTCATACGATCCGTATCGCGTCACGCATGCGGTTTTCGGCTCGTCCCCTTCAACGATCCGAACTTGATAGTAGCCCGATCAGAGATCCAGCTTGGTGAACCATCGTGCTCCTCCAAGTTGATTGAATAAATCCGCGATGAGAGACATCAGGTACTTGTTCTTCATGGTGAGTTTGTTTAGCGCCCGGTAGTCGATGCACATTCGGAGTGATCCATCGTGCTTCTTTTGGAACAGGACCGGTGCACTGAACGGAGACTTGGACGACCGAATGTACCCCGCATTGAGCAACTCCTTGAGTTGTCTCCTCAGTTCTTCCAATTCGAGGGGTGCCATGCGATAGGGTGCCATGGTAGGTGGTCGAGCATTAGGTACTAGCTCGATCCGATGATCCACTTCCCTTCGAGGTGGGAAATTCTTAGGAAGCTCGGATGGCATCACGTCTTCGAATGCGTCGAGGACTTGGGTCACCTCGGTGGGAACCTCCTCCACCTTGCCCGCATCTTCCTCAACTTTCAACGTGGCAAGGAAGGTCACCTCACCCTTCCAAACTCCTCTCGAGAGTTGCATGGCCGACAACATCTTCCGATCGCGACCCGATGCACGATGGATCAGAATCATGCATTGGCATCGTTTATCTAGAATACAAATGCAATTCGCAAATGGTAGCACACCAGCATTGATTCTATCGAAGAATCCTAGACCAAGCACAAAGTCATAATCGTCTAGGGGGATTACCTCGATGGTTTCTTTACTTGACCATGGGCCAAGGTGAAGCTCCATGTCCCTAGCCATGTCGCTAGTTGGGACCTCCTTGGAGATAACCATCTTGAGCCAACCAGCTCCTTTTTCGACCCGAAGATTGAGTTTCTTCGTGGCCTCTTGGGATATGAAGAGGTCAGACGCCCCCGTATCCACGAGTGCACTCATCGTGGTGTCGCCGATCTTCACATCCACGAACATCATTCCCTTAGACTCCTTGGTTTTCTTCGTCTTGAGGGAACTGAGGATTCACAACGAGCCCAGTCGCGATTCCTCCGTAGGCTCCTCTTCCTTGCAAAGGGCCGCCAGCTTGGCCTTGTTCGGGCAATCCCGTGCCATGTGTGGACCATCACAGAAAAAACATTTATACGTGCGTACCTTCCTTTGTCCTCTGCTGCTCGACTCTGCATGAGCCTTAGAAGGACCCGCTGGTGGTTTGCCTCCATTCGGGCAATTAAATCTCCCTCGATCTCCCCCACCGTTGGTCTTGTCCCTCAGACGAGAGTCCGGTTTGGATGCAGAAGGTGCCTTGTATTCCACCAGTGATTCGGCTACAGTTATGGCCGTCGTGAGATCTCCCACGTTGCACCATTTGAGTTCCTGTTTGGTCCACGGCTTGAGACCACTCATGAACTGGTGGTATGCCTCATTATCACTCATCAAGGGCATTTGGAGCAGCAACTCCGAAAATTGCTTGATGTAGTCACACACTACACCTCTTTGCTTGAGCCGCTTTAGCTCGTTCCGAGCATTCTCCTCCGCATACGAAGGGTAGTACATTCGTCGAAATTCCTCGACGAATCCATCCCACGTCGTGATAGGATCGCCACTCCTATCATTTGACCGACAACGCCACCACAACAATGCATTATCAACTAAATACATGGATGCAGTGTTTATCCATGTGAGATCGTCATTGATTCCTATGGCTTGGAAATACCGTTCCATATACCACAGGAAGTTGTCCACGTCTTTGGCCACCCGCGAGCCTTTGAACTTGTCCGGCTTGGGTGTGTCCGTTCGTGGACTAGTATGCATCGTGACCACCCCGTTCACGCGTGCTGCTTCTGATTCGGTGAGCTTCCCTTTGAGTTCTTCTATCTCCACACGCATGGCCACCTTCAGGGCTTCCAGGGCTTCACTCCGTTGTTCCAGTTCCTGTCTCAGGGTCCCTAGCAACTCGCCTCGGAGCTCTCCCATGCTGGTCTTGAGCTCTTGCACCTCGGCCTCGAGCTCCTCCTTTCCGGCTTCTACTCCTTCGACAGTTTGGGTCAGGTCATCGACTGACCCTTGGATCTCGGAGGCGAATAGTTCCACCTTCGTCACTCGACGATCCAGATCCCCTAGCGCATCCCTTGAATCGGAACCAGCACGGTTCTTCCTTCCCTTGTTGCCTTTTGTGGCAGCCCTTCCACGATCCTTGTGATCAGCCTCTAGTGCGAGCAACACCTCAGGACGAGAATCAACCGTTGCGCCTAGGAACGAACTTGCTCTGATACCACTTGTCACGGGTCAATTGATCTAGCGTTCCCTTCGAACCCGTGCGGCCTTAGGATTTCTCCCAAGCAGCCTTTCCCTTCAAACTCACAAAATAATTAGAGAGAGAACTCTAGAGAGAGAAGTTTTGTATTCTATTACTTGTGTAGAATGGGATGATTACAATGAGGGAAGGAGACCCCTATTTATACAAATACAGGCAAAATCGTATCCGTAGATCTCTCCTCGATCTAACGGTGGAGATCGTATCTCCCCAACTACCTTAATTACCGTATCTTCCATCCCTAGGAATATTCTGGGAATATTCTAGGAATGTTCTAGAAGATTCAAGTAAATCCCGCCCCTAGGAATATTCTAGGAATATTCTGGAGTGTTCTAGAAGACTCAAGAAAGCCCTAGAATTTGGGGTCAACGGTTGAGGATTTCTCGTAACAAGGATCAGTTATGACATCGATCAAAACCCTCTCGGACCGTTCGTGTTTCCGAGTCGTGACACATAGCTGATACCACTGGCAATATAATGTATAGTAACCGGAGTCGCTTGTCCCTTGATGATTTCTTTTCATTTACTTTGCAAGGTGGGACTTGGAAGGTTGCATTTCCACAAAGTGCTTCATTTCCAGTGAAAGAAAGAGCTGAGAAATTTCCAAAAGGCCCACCGTTAGGAATCTCTCCTGATAATTTATTAAAGGACAAGTTCAACTTTTGCAAATATGGAAGTCCTTCCATGGAGTTGGGAATTGGGCCTGATAACTCGTTGTAGGAGAGATCGAGGAAATCCAATTCTTTGAGGTCACCGATTGATTGCGGTATGGATCCTTGAAACGAGTTCCTTGACAAGTTGAGAGAAGAAAGGCTCTTCAACTCCTGGATGGAACTGGGTATGGCCCCGGTAAGTTGGTTCCAAGAAAGATCTATGCTTTGTATAGCTATCATTTTTCCCATGTCAACTGGTAGTACTCCATTGAAAAAATTGAGTGACAAATTGAGGAAGATTAGTTGTTGAAGGCTCCACAGACTAGCCGGTATAACTGATGTCATGTTATTCGAACTCATGAGAAACTTTTGAAGGCTGTTCAGGTTTCCAATGCAATTCGGGATCAATCCCGATATCCTATTTTGTCGGAGCAACAACTCCCCTAAACTTGTCAAGTTGCATATCTCATCAGGGATCGGTCCTTCAAGATGGTTGTTATCAAGATACAGCCTTTGCAGGCTTTCTAATCCTCCAATTGATGATGGGATGTTGCCGTCTAGATCATTATCACTCAGCTGTAGGAAAGTCAAGCTCTTCAAGAAACCCATTTGGTTGGGAATGTGACCTCTTATTTGACAATTGGGAGCGAACAGAATTTGTAGGGAATTTGAGAAGTTTTTGATAGATTCTGGTATGGAGCCACGAAGCGGGTTTTCCTCCAGAACCAAGGTTTGCAGCGATTGGCAATTAGATAAAGCAGAGAGAAAACCAAGCTCCGAACCATAAGTCTCACCTGTCAGCTGATTTGACTGAATTGCGAAGTATCTGAGGTTCTTCAAACTGCCCAAACTCAAGGGTATCGGTCCGCTGAGTTGATTGTTCCCAGCATCGAAAATGACTAGGTTTGAAAAATTTGACAAATACTGCGGGATGTTGCCACCGAATCCGTTGTTTGCTAGAAAGAGTTTTTCCAATTTCGGAAGGCTTAGTTCGCTGCTTGAGGGAAGGCTTCCGGAAAGGAAATTGTCCATCAGAGAAAGCACTTGCAGAGAAGAAATGTTAAAAACCTCGAGGCACTTTACCCGTTAGCAGATTATCCTGAAGGCTCATTGCATTCAGATTGACCAACTTGCCAATTTCACTTGGAATTTTACCTCCGATGCTGTTAAATTCTATGAACAGCATGTGTAAACTCGACATGTTACCAATGGTTTGGGGAATTGTGCCAGTCAAGTTGTTAGTACCGAAATAGAGCTCCTGCAGCTTCTGCAAGCCATCTATGTCTCAAGGAATGATTCCCTGAAAATGATTGAATGACAACGACAACACGAGAAGCTCCTTACATTGGGTTAGCGTCTCTGGTAGCAGGCCGCTGAATTGGTTATGAGACAGCAAAAGCCTCTGAATGTTGGGCCAACGGTAGCAAAGATCGGAGGGAAGCCTTCCAGAGAGATCATTATACGTCAACATGACACTCGTGAGCGATCTATTGAAAAGTGTTGAAGGAATCGAACCTGTGAGGTTGTTCATGACCAAACCAATGACCTGCAACGTGGATATGTTGCTTAGGAAGCTTGGAATTTGACCCCCTAAGTCGTTGAAGCTAAGAAACAGTTGTTGCAACATAGGGAAGGTGCCGAATTCTCTC